>CM075022.1:16709331-16735953 GCA_037576675.1 Pangasius sanitwongsei
TATATATATATATATATATATATATATATATATATATATATATATATACACACACACACACACACACACACACACATTATATATATATATATATATATATATTATACCACATACACTCTCTAAATGCACAATCTCTCACTCAAGCTTGTAGAAAAGCTTGCAAATTACAGCAGCACTTGTTCCTGCAATGAAATCATCAGTAATAGGTTTAGAAATTGGAGAAAAAAAAAAACTTTTTAGAGAGAGACTGAAGTCTTGATCTGGGCCTATCCAAAATCATGCAAAATTTGTAGCAATGATGACAAGTAGCTACTAATTTTCACACAGGAAATTTGTGTGTACAAGGATGATGTCAGGACATACAATAGAGTCACAACCTCACTGGGCTTTCTTTTTAGCAAAGTTGTACGTAAATATATTTTGGCCAAGTCAAACCGAAAATTTCGAACAAACGTTTCTCCGTTTCTCTTCATGCTAACATGTGTATGTTGACTGATAAATGTCAATCAACTGTAAATTACCAAGCATGTTCATGGCCCAGCACATTTGCATTTAGTGACACACACAAATCTCAATAAACGCTAAAAATGACAAATTGATGATTTAATGATGAAAGAGCACCTCCTAAGCCTGGCATGTGCTAAATCTTCCAGTAACTCTTCCTCTTTTTACAGTGTGACATTACTATTGTAAGTGTAAATAAAATAAGGACGTACTTAAGGAATATAAATATGTAGAATAAATCAGTTTGGGGCATGAAGTTATAGATAAATGATCAACGACAGGTTGCATGATGCAGTCCAATGTGAAGTGGAGTTACTGTTAACACCACGAAGTTGAGTGTTTTCCAATAACAGCAGAGGTGTTTTATTTCTCTAGTACCACAGGAACTTGCCATTTTTTTAAATTTATTTAAATATTTCATTTAATGAAACAAGTTCGTTCCTGATATCAGTTATGTTATAGCAGCTATAAACAGTCATTCCCTCACTTCCTCTTGTAGCTTTTTCATTCTGCAAATCTTTCGCAAAAGTGCTTTGTTCTTCAGATGTCAGATACGTAAAGCTTACGGCTTCACCTCTGACTGCTACAAAGCGCTCACACTGGAGACTCCTTCCAAATGTGCATAATAAACATCTCCTCACAGAACGCTTCTCCATATCAGTGGTTACATGTGTTTGTTTCAATCCATTTATTATCGGATATTATTTATCATTGTTTATTATCGTTAACTAATTTAAAGCGTGCAAAGGTTTGCATTCCCTGTGGATTTTGAAGTAAGAAAAAAGACTTTTATCTTAATCTACAAAAGTGTAATTTCGCTAATAAAACAACTAGAATCGCAGACTCGTAAAATGAAATTTGGGTGTGTCCTGTAACAAGCAAGCAAGCAAACAAACAAACAAAAATAGCTGTTATGCAATCAGAATCGAAGACTAAACAGTCATGTGGTATAAAGTAACATAATTATTGGTTGGACAACAATAAAGCTCCTAGAAAGTAAAGATAATATTGAAAATGAAAGCGTGACCAATAATCATAAATCCATATTGCCAAGACATATACAAATGCTACAAACAGAGCAAAAGATTTGCACATATTGCATAGTTAAGGATCAGCTGCCTTATTTCCATATTTTAATTTTTTTTTAAAAAATAGTAAATGTAATGTAAATCTATCTATCTGGATGAATAAAACAGGTTAAGTTTTATTCTATATGCAAATAAATGGATTAATATTTAGTAGCTGCTTTTTCAATTTTAGCACACACACACACACACACACACACACACACACAAAGGAATAATGTAATAGAACTCATGGGAAGGGTTTTCAAGTAATATCACCCATGCATAAATAGTAACATGGTATATGGCTAGATAGAAAGATATATTTGGAGTCTTTTGAAGTTTCTAGACATTTGAAATAAAACGATCTGTTGTGATCATTTGTGCCTGCTCACTTAGCCACCCGTCATGTATGGCTGTATCCAAGACAAAAGGATGTAATTTGATCTCATTATATTACCACTGGGCTTATTAACACTTCCTTTTTACATGACATGTTGAATCCAGTTTGAAATGCTGTATTGATGGGAAGGGTGATGGCCTGCTCTATTATAAATCATAATCAGCCTAATGAGCTGAATACTAAACAATGCATAATAAAATCATTCGGATACTTATTTGTAGAGGTTATTTTGCCTCCTAAACATTCATTATGCATTCATTATTATAGTTATGAGATACAAAGTCATAATTGAGATACTACACCATAATTGACATACCAAGTCATAATTGAGATACTACTCAATACTTAAGAAACAAGGACATAATTTTGAGATACTATCTCATAATTTCATGAGAATAAGTCATAACTATGAGATACTAATTCATAATTGAGATTCTAAGTCATAAGTATGAGATGGAGATCTCTTAATTTTGACAGCTTTTTCAGAATTATGAGATAATAATTTGACATTTGTGACCTGTTTTCTCATAAGTTTGACTTAGTATCCAAGAGTCTTGGCAAATATGGGCTTTCATTAAAAAAATATTTTAAAAATCATGTATTTATTTATTTATTTATTAATTATATTGAAATGCTAATCAATATTCAAATATGTAAGAAATATTGCGTGGTGATTTTATCATTTAAAAATGTTTCTAATTTTTTTTTTATATAACTGTAATATATGTTGTAATATATATATATATATAATGTGTGTGTGTATTGTTATATATATATATATATATATATATATATATAGCTATATTGTTATTCTATATATTGTAATTCATGGTTATTCAATTATTCATTTATTGATAATGCAGTGGTTGTGCGTTATAATGAATACTGACACTTGTATTACAACATGGTTATAAGTTATCAAGGAACTATTATTTTGGGCTTCATAGAAATTGTTACTCTCATAGAAAGTCTTCCCTATTATGTTTTTTTTTTTTTAATTTCTTTCCAGAGGATCATATTTGGGACTGAAAAATAAATCTCTCTTCTCCACTCCAGCTGAGTGAGAGCATTAAATTGACCTCCACAGTTTAGAGAAAGTGAAGCAAAGCAACGCCATCCATAAACACACTTGTGCACTGCTGAAGGATGCTTGGGAAAGTTTCTGGAAACCTCATGAAGCAAAATGTCTGTTTTCAGAAAAAAAAAAAAAAAGAATAATAACCATTTGTATGTGAACCCTTTGTTCAACAAAATAAGGATGAGACGTGTTTGCAAAGAAAAAAAAAATGCAACGTTGAAAATAGAGAGTAGAAAAGCATTCAGCTTGTCCAGAGTGATCATGGTTAGCTACGTAAGGGTGGACCAGGTCAATGTCAGTTTCGGTATTTTGATCTTAAACGGAGAGGGAGGAAAATAAACAGCCTGGTAGGACAACTGTATTTGTGTTTGTTAGTTTGTTTGTTCAGATTCCTGACATCATAGTGTGGAGCTGTGCGTCTGATTCATTCAAGATCTATTACTTATTTGATTGCTCTGCATCCTGGGCCGGGATAATTTGTTCGTTTGTTTGTTTTCTTTAATGAATAACAGAAGATTGTATTTCCTCCCATTTTCTTCCCCACACACATGCATGTTCTCAGACTACAGATCAAGTTATCATTTGCCTGTGCTTATGTGATGACTGTGGCTCTTTTAAAAACGGTTGGAAATGATTGGAGCCAATCTTCTCTGTGAGAAGAGGGGGGAAAAAAAAGGGTTGTACCTGTAAAAGCATTTAAATTACTACACATCTCAAAGGGATTGGAAATCAGGAGATCAGTTCTGCTGCACATACACATGCACGCACACGCACACACACACACACACACACACTGCACTGCAAAGAGGACCAGATATCTAACATATCCATAGTTATACTACAGTGCTGCTGAATTCTCGAAGAATGTGTTGATTAGCAGCTCGCACAGTAGTTCCGCTGTAATTCAAATCACAGATATGTATTAATAATCTAATTTTGAATATTATCTAATTAGTGTTCTAATATGCTATTGTTTCCTTGGTAACTAAAACCTGTGGAGCTGTTAATATGGTGACGTTTTCTGTAAAGACATGTTTATTTAGCATTTATGGAAAGTTTCAGGGCTTTGTAATGCCATCCATCCACCCATTTTCTGTACTGCTTATCCTACACAGGGTCACGGGGGAGCCGGGAGCCTATCCCAGGGGGACTCGGGGCACAAGGCAGGGGACATCCTGGACAGGGTGCCAATCCATTGCAGGGCACAATCACGCAGACACACACTCACACACTACGAATAATTGCTGTAACTGTAAGTTTTCTGCCACAAGATGGAGGAGTTTATGCTTCGTTGTTTTTCAGTTACATGACGGTCTGTGTTATTATATCATATTAACTTCTGGAGCACGAAAAGAAAGTGAGGCTGGTGAGGGAATGACTGTTTATAGCTGCTATAACAAGACCTAACTTGTCTCTTGGACATTCCACAACATTAGATGCAACTATAAATGGATAAATGTGTCTTTCTCTAATGAATATACAAAAAACAACTGTAATTATTTCCAAATTGCTGTGGTATAAGAGGAATAAAACACTTCAGGATGTGCTGTTACAGGAAACAACTTAAACGCACTGCCCAGTTGTTGATTATTTTCCTATTACTGTGTCCCAACAAGTTTTATTCCTTATCTCAAAACCATATTTATAGATAGATGTCATGTTTAGTCTTATTTTGCATTCTGGCATATTTTGAAGTTTCAGAATTTTTCATTATTTTATATATTAACTATAACGAAGGCTGCCAATACTTCTTTAATTAAGTTCATGACTTTTCCATTATCATGTAGAAAGATTTTTGCTTATTGTCATGAAGGGTGCCACTTCCAGTACTCTTGGATGGACTGTACATAGTGTGGGGAAACTCTAGACTTCAGACATTTTCCAATTTCTACAACTTTTTGCACTCTGATAATAGCTTTTTCCTCAGTTTCAGTGCCTAGTTTGTTTCATCTGTGATGCAGTTTTAGGTAATGTGCGATTTCTGCAGGTGTTGCATCAAAATGCTTTGACCCAAACACTGGGAAATTTTAGTGAGGAAAAAAAAAAAAAAAAATGCATAACCATTACCCAAATACATCAATCTGTCTGATCTGTTATGCCTCCATTACCGTAGATCATATATTATAAAACTTCATTTCTGCACAGTAAATCCGGATGGCCTTAAGCTTGCATTGATTGACTTCAAATGATATATGAACTTTTTTTCATTATTTGCACCCTGATATGGCTGCTATGATTACAAACAAACCTGGCTAACAACTTTTTCCCCTGTGACCTTAAAGTCAACCAATAGGGACTGTACTTTCGCCTTTTCTGCATCTACGTATTTATACATCTCATCACACAGCATAGCTCATAGTTAATGGATTCCTGTGGGACCAATGCTGTTCATAAATCAGCAAGTCACGCTGTGGCTCGGTTATAAATGGTGTGTTCAAACAAGCCCACACTACTCATGAATCGTCAGGGTCAGGGAGGAGTGGGCGATACACAAATGATAGAGACGATGGGGTGATTTATCAAGGGTTTGGCCTGCGCTCATCTTCATTTGGTTGAAAACACTGAATTGGAAAAAAAAAAAACAAAAAAAAAAAAACACCCAAATAAACAAAAATCCATATCATTGAATCACAGTGGTGAAAAAAAACAAACAAAAAAAAAAACCTTTTTTTTCATCACATTGTTTCATCTTTAGCCCCTGGGTCAAGGAAAATTATTTTAAGACGTTAAGAAATCACTTTTTTACTTTCCAAAGAAGCTGCTTTTAAAATCAGTGGAGACCACATGATTTAGTTTTCAAGAGGAATATCTATGAAGTTATTAGCCCTTAATATTAACATACGCCATATAAATAAGCGCTGGTCAAAACAAGGTGACAATTAGTCAGGAAAAAATGCACGATAAAAAACTAACAAGGCTTCGCTCCGAGCAAAGACGCACATCGGATATAAGAAGGCAAACTAATAGCAAATCAAACAGAGTACGGGTGAATACAATCAGTAACAGACCAATGATGGGACAGGGGAAGAGACAGGACCAAAACAACGGCATAAGGCAAAGTAGAAACACAAGCACATGGAGATTTAAAATAAGGAGCCCTAAAAATGATGTATATCTTATTTACATTGAACCACCACAACTAGCTCTGCTAGCTTGCATGGATTCGACCACCTCCGCCACTTGCACTAATAGATTGCTTTGAATCAAAGCAAGCTAGTTTAGCTGGCTCAGTGGTTAAACGTTTGAGTAACAGATCGTGGGTTCAAGTCTCAACAGTGCCAAACTGCCATGGTTGGGTCTAGGGCTGCACGATATTGAAGAAAAACGCGATATGCGATAACTTGTTAAATAATGCAATACTATAATGCTATAAGTGTGCAAAATCAATATATATATATTTAAAAACTGAAAATGACATAACCACCATAAACGTTTCATGTTCTTTTGAGGAAAAGAAAGCAAACTCTGCTGTCTGCATCACCCTAAAACTTTTTAAAGTATTAAAATCATTCCGTTATCGCAAGCCCTTGCGATACGCGTAATCGCGATATTTACATTTGCGATATTTCGATAATTTCGATATATTGTGCAGCCCTAGTTGGGTCCTTGAACAAGACCCTTAACCTTCAGGTCAGGTGTATCCTGCATCAACTGTAATTTGAGCAATGCGTAAATCTACTGTATTATGTTATACTATGTATGATATTATAGTAGCTCACTGCATATATGTTTTACATCATTTACTGTAAATGTTTCACAATGTATAATAAGCTAAACCCTATGCTGATTGGGAGCAAATGAGATGACCTCACGCACAGACGAAGGTGGACGAATTCGTTCATCACCTCTGACTGATTACTCACTCATCTTTCATTCGGTCTCGATATTCATTTTCACTTGCCTCTCTTACTTGCTAACCATTTTCCATTTCCCAGAATATTGAAAAATGTACTGTTCATCAAGGCGTTGCAGTCAGCGCTCTGCAAGACAGTACATCCTGTTTGCTTTAAATCCCCCAAGAGATGTTGTCCTATGTCCCATCTAATTAACCACTGTGAAAAACATCAGCTATTCACTCTTTCCCAGAGCAGATATTTTTGTATTAGGACCTAAAACAGAATGGGATGCATATCTACAAGATCTAAACCAGTGCAGAAAAATAAAAGCGTGACAACCCAGGTCTACAGAAGATGGAACAGCTTATAAAACTACAAAAGAGATGTCATTTATTTAAAAGTGTAATGTAGTGCAGTTATATTGAATAATAATTAAATTTAGTTTTCTACCGTGCACTGCCTGCATAAATTATTGTCAGGTTGATAAGTATTTGGACAGTGACACAATTTTCTCTAATTTTGCCTCCGTAAACCACCAGAATGGATTTGAAATGAAGCAATCAAGATGTGATTGAGCTGTAGACTTTTAGCTTGAATTCAATGGTGCATCTCAAGGGAGGAAACTCAGCATTTGGTGAAGTCCACGGGTTCCAGACTCCAGTCACTGACTGCAAAGGATCTGCAGCCAAGTATTAAAAATAATCCTAATATTTATGATTACTGTAGTTTGTCCAATTACTTTTGAGCTTGTGAAAATGGAGGGATGCTGCAAAAATGGCTGTAATTCCCAAACAGTTAATGCTATATATTTTTCAAACTTGTTGAAGTAAAGCTGAAAGTCAGATCGTGATTGCTTCATTTCAAATCTACTGTGGTGTTGTACAGAGGCAAAATAAAAATAATAATAATAAAAAAAAAAGTGTCCAAATACTTATGGACCTGCCTGTATACATTTTATTCATTACTCTGAAAACATTTAGGCTTTTGTTTGATTTTTTTTTTCCTTTATAGAATTTTACACAGTGCTGGTAGGTTGCTGGTAAAATGACATTTATTTGGCTGTGAAATATGGAGAACTGTTAAAAAAGCAACACCAGTAAAATTGAGGGGAAAAAAATGTTTTTTAGCAAAATTGATGAGGAACTTCAGCCCCTAATCTTTAGAAAAGGTAAAGTGAACATTGCTACACTATCTATCTATTCATTCATTCATTCATTCATTCATTCATTCATTCATTTTCATTTCAAAATGTGAGGACAGTAAGATTTGATTTCTCCTCTTGTAACACAGCTTTTTAGGGCATGAAAAGAGAAAAAAATATATTTTTTAATTTAAATTAATATATAAATTTCAGATGTAAATTTATTGAAAGGGGCAGCCTCACAGCTCAGGGGCCCTGGTTCTATCCTGAGCTCGGGTTACTGGCTATGGTGAGTTTTGTATGCTTTGCCCGTGTCCGTGTGGGTGTCCTCCGGGTTTGCCGGTTTACTCCCACCACCTTGTCAACACTAAAATGCCCCTAGGTGTGAATGAGTGTGTGAATGTGTGTGTGCCCTGCAATGGACTGGCTTCCCATCCAGGGTGTATTCCTGCCTACATCCCAGTGTTTCCAGGATAAGCTCCGGATCAACCATGACATTCCAACATGACTTTCCCTAAAAAAAAGAAAGGACAAAATAAATAAATTGGCAGTTATGTTAGTTGGCTGGCTAGTTAACTGACTGTTTATTTGGGTTCAAAGAATAAATGGGTTTGAGTATTGCCATAATACCAGGATGATAAGATTAGCTTTGAAATGGGTTTTTAGTGCATTTAAAAAAAAAATACTGGGTTGGCAGTACTCCAACCCGGCTGTAGTTTAATCCCACCATTTCCCTTTTTTTTTATTTTTTTTATCAAATCAGTCACTGCTTTTACTTATCCACCACACATCAACTTAGGCACCCAAAGGACAGAGATGCATTTCTCTTCTGTACATAATTAGGAAATGGAGGGCTGTTGAAAGGAGCTGCTTTTTTTTTTTTTTTTTTGCAAATTCTTTGATTCATATGTTGCTTCCTAAATCAGAGCTAAACCATCTGATTTGTTTCATCTAACTGCGTAAATGCTTTGAAACGTTGGTCTAAAAGAAATTATGCCAAAATGGACTTGAATGGATTCTATCTTTGAGTTGCAAAGCAAGCTCTTTAGAAAAGGAGCTACCAATGTCGATGTTGAGTGGGCAAATTAAGACGAGCTTGGGTGTCTGCTGTTTAGGAAGTAGGAAGGGCTGTACTTCTGGTTGCATATAGCATGATTTTGAAATGCTGTAGAGTCTCCAAGAGACAGCCATGTAATGCTTTTCGACACCGGGGTCAGGGGAGGTTGGAAATATGGAAGGTCCTAGGATAATGCTTTTTCCAACACTACTGCACGTGACAGTATGGGTTAAAGTGGATAACAGCATTTTCCATCAACAGTGCTTTAAGGTCACACAACAAAATACTCAGCTACAATGTAGATTTTTTTTTTGTGCGTATGTGGTTGTTGCATAAAGGTATCCTGTGCTGTCAGTTTGTATCACAGCAGCCATGTATTTCTGCTCTGTTTCATTTTTATGTAACCAGCTCCACAATCCTTGTCCCATTTCTCGCATCCTCTATGGTGGTATCTCTTCTGCTATCCATCACTGTCAGCGTTTGATATGTGCCATATCTTTCAACTGTATCTGCCACTGTCCACTGTCTGTGTCTGACAGATGTTCAGTTTAACATACTACACACTGTCACTGAGGCACACTGGTGTCTCGGCAGTGCAAATTGGACACCTCTGAAGTTCAATCCCTCACGGCATCTAATGGAAAATCTATACCTAGATTAAAATGAAGTGCTGACCCCATTTTCCACGGATACCCACATTCAAGCATGTTTCCCCACACAGTACATGTGATATCCAGAGCTAATCATACACATTTTCCATCGCAGGCTGTAGACAGTCACTCATAACACACACCAAGAGCGAGTGAAAACATGGTTATATTAATTGTGGTGTGCATTTGTGTCATCAAGGTCACTTTAAAATTTCTAACAGGCTTTATTTTTTTTTTTATTTTTTTTTACAATCTAGCCTAAAAGAGACTCCCTGAATGAAGGTGCCTCAGTCATGAATGAAAAGATTCACTGACTTAAATGATGACCTGCTGAGTGTTCGTAAAGACAATTTACAAATGCTTAAAAACACACAGATCAATTTTCCTGCCAAAAGAAGGCTCTCAGCAGTGACCAATATTGATTTGTTCACCTTAGCGATTCTTTCAGAAAGGCTGAATCACTCATGAACAAAACATGTACCTGAAAAAAGAAAATCTCAGAGATCTCTGTCAAGCATTTACCAAACATTCAAGAAACTCATTCATTCAGTCATCTTCAGTAAATGATTTATCATGATCAAGGTCATGTTGGATCCGGAGCCTATCCAGGGAACGCTGAGCAGGAGGCAGTAATGCACCGTGAGTGGGGCACCAGTCCATCACAGCACACCACACACACACACACATATATATACACACACACAATCATTGACACCTAGGGACAATTTGGTGTAGCCAAGCCACTGCATGTTTTTGGGAAGTAGGAGTAAGACTGGAGAACTTGGGAGGAAACCCACATGGACATGGAGAGAACATATGAAACTCCACACAGACAGTAACTTGAGCTTTGGATCGAACCAGGGACCATGGAGCTGCGAGGCAGCAATGCCACCCCATTCAAGAAATAAACAGTTTGTAATATGATAAGTGTAAAATTAGAAAAAATAACTAATTTAAGTATGCCAATTTTTCACTTGATCAAAAGTGTGTAGACTGCATAATGATTGGCAGTGTTGTTACCCCGGCAACATTAGCAACTCTCAGCATGGTAGTCATGACTTCTATGCCATGTGCCTGTGTTTGTTTTGGTTTCTGTTCTAGTCCTGTCCCTGCCCTTGTCCTGTCATTGGGTTGTTGTCCTATTGTGTTCACCTATTCTGTGTTTAGTCCTGATCAGTTTGTATTGTCTCAAAGTCTTGCAGTTTTGTTGTTATTCCAAGCCTTGTTTATCATTTATGAAAGTATTTTTTAATTCTGAGTTTTCCTGGTTTTGAGCCTCACACAGTTCCCTCATTCTGATTCTGATGACATAAGAAGAAGGTCATTTTAGTGTCACTAAAACATCTACGAAAAATTGGAAAAGTCACATGTCAACAGGACGTTGCATCATTCTGATCATGATTTCTGATGATCATGAGAAGAAAAGTAAGTTTTCTCAATTTATTTTCTTCATTTTCAGTGATACTGCGATATTGACTGGTGACACCTCTTTAAAAGTACAGACCTGTACTTTAAAAAAAAACAAAAAAAAAAACTTTTAACATCACACACTCTCCAAGGGGAAAAGTAGACACATTTCCTTTTCACAAATCCTGCTTCATTGCAAAGGGTGCCTTTTAAAACTGAACTGGAGATCTGCAATTTATTCCCACTCTTATTACACACTACATTTTGCACATTATTTTATTCCAACCTTTTTATTATCTAAAATCACAAAGGCACCAGGTCTCAAATCCCACCTATTGTATGCTGCAGGCCACAAGCAAAGCCATTTATTTATTTGTACATTTATTCTTTTTTTTCCACAGAAAGAGCTCTACAAATAGAGCTCGGCTCCGTAATAAGGAAATGGTCCCCTTACCCCCTAATATCTAACAGCTGAGTTCTAACAAGAGCAGCGCGTCCGACAGCGCCGTCATATCCATCGCAGTGTGAGCTTGTTGCTGTCGCAGGAGTTTGTGTGCTGCATGAATAATGCAGTGCCATCTACGGGGTTAGCACATGCAACAGTGTCCAAAAATTGCAAAACACAGCTGTAAAAGTAGCACATTCTGACAATACCCTACTGTTACCCCTTTCAGAAGCTAAGCCTATATCTGGATACCAAAAAAAAAATAATAATAACACTACTTTCTCTCTCTCTCTCTCTCGCTCTCCTATCCTTTGCCGATGCAGGCATGGGAAATAAAAGCGCAAAGTGAGGAACATCAGAGTGCTATCGACTGCTCACCAGATTCAGTCTCATCAGCTAGCTTAATTACGCAGCTAATTAAATGTCAAACAGTGAAAATTGTGAGACTTAAACATGCAATCGAAGTAACAATTTGGGTCAAGAAATAAAGTTTGATATGGCTTGAAGCTAAACTGCTGTTTAATTAACCTTTTATGATTGATTCATATGAGGTGGGGAAAAAGGACAGTGAGGAAAATTCCACCTATTCTCCTAGGATCTAAAGTCTGTTTGAGAATTTTAAACCAAAATATCAAAGATGTCACCTTCTGTTTGATCAAATAACCTTTTATTTAAGTGGAGTATTCACAAGGCTACAGGATACCTACATAAACTCATCAGAACAGTTTATCCTGACATAAGATTACATAAACGCTTATAAATGCTTAGTCAAATGACCATCACCTGCCTTAAAGACTGTTTTCAGCATTTTTAAGTTAAGGTGACACTTGGTGGTACTTGGATACATTCAAGAAAATGTGCTACATTATTATATTCAATAACACTTTACTTAATGGTGGTGGTCATAGGGCTGCATAAATCCTGCATGAACCCTTCATAACCACCTTCATACTCCTACATAAAAGGTCTGTTTTAACATACCTAACATAATGTAATGTTCGGGGTACCAGCTGACAGACTGCTTTGGTCATTTTTAATGTCAAGCTGACATAGTCAAGTGACATAAGGATGTTATAACAATTTTATAGGCTGACAGACATGACCTTATCATTACATTGCTTTGACAGTCATAATCTTACCTGCTGTATAACACTGGGACATAGTGGTTATAACAGTAAAATGAACAGGTCATTATCTACAGTGATAATCATTAACCTGTAATAACAGGTATGTATCATTTCTCTGGATCTTAAAGACGTTTCAGCTTACACGACGTTTACGATTGCTTATGACCATGTCTTGACCTAATGAGAGTGTGAGATGTGTTTTTTTCTGGCCCTAAAGTGCATTTCTTTCTGCTTATAAGCGTTTTATAATGACTTATGACAGTGTCATGGCACTGTGCATTTCTTGTTTCTGCTTATAACATTTTTATGATACATCACAATAGCCATAGACCGCACAATGACAGTACTTATGACAGTGTTATGGTTCTGTAATGACATAGCAATGTATATCTTCTCTAACGCTTAAGTATGTTTCTTATTTCTGCTTATGAGATTTTTATGATTGCTTATGTCAATGTCATGGCACCATTCGCATTTCTACTTATAAGATTTGTATGATTACTTATGACAGTGTAATGGCACCGTAATTACAGAGCACTGTATACCATCTCTGGCTCTTAAATATGTTTCTTATTTCTGGTTATAAGATGTTTATGATTACTTCTAACGATGCCATGGCACCACAATGAGAGTGCAATGTGTATTTTCCCAGACCCTAAAGTATGTTTATTTCTTCTTAAAAAAATTTTTTATGACTACTTATGACTGTCATAGCACTATGCATTTCTTATTTCTGCTTCTAAGAGCTGTCTGATTATAACCGTGTAAAGTCACTGTAATGACAGAGTAATGCATATTTACTCAGTCTGTTATGTAAAAGTCTTTTATTTCTGTGTTGTTGTTTTTTTTAATAAATACTCATGACAATCCAGTGGGACTGTGCGTTTCTTGTTTCTGCTTATACAAGTTGTATGATCACTAATAACAGTGTCATGGCACCATAATGACAGAGTTACGTTTAGTTTCTTTGCCACTAACGTAAACTGAGTTTCTTATTTCGGTTTCCAATTTTTTTTTTTACGATTACTTATGTCAATGTCACGGCACCATACTGACATGGTAATGTATCCATTAAGTTAAAGTTAAGTGTGTTTCTTATTTCTGCTTATAAGGTCTTTATGAACACCTGTTATGATGACATTGCACTGTAATGATGGAGTTATGTACATTTCCTATTGGTTTTGATGATTTATACTACACGTCATTATATGAACTTGACATTCACTCAACTACAAAGATAGTTGTCATGACATTCTAACATAAGCCATAACATGGCATAACAACCTCATGTCACTTGTCTTGGGTGTTATGTTAGCTTGACACTAAAAATGACAAATCAGCTGGCACCTTTTAATGAAGCTCTTAGGTTTACGCATGTTGTCCTGAATGGCTTATGCAGGTGTTATGCAGCCCTATGAACACCACCCTTAAGTCCAGTGTTATTAAATATTATAATGCTGTACATTTTCTCTCATGTATCCATGTAACAAATGATGGATAAATAAACGACAGAAGATATTTAAGATGCCTGGCTTCTCTTGATGAGCTCCTGTTGTTCATTTAAAAGTAAATAATCAGTCTCACCATTTTTGCGTTTAGCAACTTGCATGTCCTGAAAGAAAACAGGCCATTTGCCTTTTAGGAGATCTAAAGAGTGACATGACGACAGGTGCTCATTCAATAGTTGTTTCCACAAATCAATTACACAGCAAAAAGGTGACTGTGATTATTAATGAAGTTTTCTCATGCTTCTCTGCTTCTCCTTCTGTCTCAGGCCACACTGCTGTTATACATTAATCTGATAATGACAGAACTTGCACTAATACCCTCACTGGGGCATGCTTCATTATCTGCGTGTGTGTGTGTGTGTGTGTGTGTGTGTGTTACGAATGCCTTACGGAAGCAAGAATGCTTCACAGCGACCATTCTCAGCTGAGCAGCGTATTTTGTAAGTCCAATTAGTGCTGTTGGGCACCGTTTATGTCTCTGATCGAAGGTGCCCTTAAAGACGCACCGATTAATTACAAATCTAATAAAACGCAGGAGCTCGAACCCAGTCCAAGCAGCTGGCCCGTGAGGAACCGATCAAGAACATTGCATCCATATTTGATTCCAAATCCCATAATGTATTGCTTAATTGTTTTCTTAGGTAGCTCCCATAAGGCCTTAATCTTGGGCTTAATGGGCTGCTTCATTATGGAGTTCATGATGTTTTGTCTAATACTCCTAATTATTTGGAGATAAAATCAACCCCTGGCAAATAGGAATGAGAAAAGTTCATATTTTTTTTTTTTTTTCCTTCTTTAAATTAACCCTTAGAGCAGGGGTCGTAAACTAGTCAACCATGGTCTGGTGATGACCCAGTAAAGTATTTCAGCATATTTAAAAAAAAAAAAAAAAAAAAAAAAAAAAAAACTGTACGAGAGCTGATAAGCACATGAAAAATAAAATGGCATGCTTCATTATCTGCATGTGAGTGTGTGTTGTCGCGGGCCGTACGGAAGCAAGCATGCCTCATAGCAACCGTTCCAAGCTAAGCGGCGCATTTTATAATTCCAATTAGTACTTGTGCATCACTGAATTGAAGAGTATGAATGTAATTAATCTGTGACTCTACTTTTCTAACCATGAACCATCGCAGATTCGGTAGCATATCCTCTATTGCGTTATTTATGGAAATTACTGTATATAGCTCAAGGAAGCTAATCGAGAAAGAGTTTTCAGAGAGTGGGCTAATAAGTGATGGCAAATTTTCAAAACAGATGAACATGAAGTGCCACTACGAAACATAACCACATTAAATTGATGTCTTATATAAACCATGAATTAATTAGTAATGGTTGCGTATTAGAAAGTCACTGTCACCATACAGTCATCATGTTACTCATGTCCTTATTAAGCAAGGACTTTAATGTAGCTGGAGCTTCACAAATTTGAGAATGTCTTATTCATTTCACAGGCCATGAACAGTGTCAGAAAGAAATGATTAAAAATCAGCATTCAAATAACTGGATTCATCGACAGCTTGGGAAGAAAAGGATTTTTTTTTTTAAGTGCATTTATCATCGTATTATTTTACTTATATTTTTTTTACAACATTTTGAAATTAATTTGTTGCATTATTTTGTAATTGGTAAAATTGTAACTTTTTTTTTTAAATATTTTTTCTTCACTTTAAAGACAGCTTTAGCTCCAAAATGATATTGAGTTTATCTTCCAGCGTCAGTTGATTTCAACCATCATAGATAATGTTATAATAAATCCTTATTCTGAAGTATATAATGCCTTTTAAAAACACATTATGGGAAAAAAAAAAAAAAAAAAAAAGAACAGACCTAGTTTTAAATGTAACTAGCACCATATGGCTTACTGGATCTGCAAGAAATGTGGTAATAATCATTAAGGTAATTACTGAAAAAAAGAACAAAAACAAACAAATATTTGAGAGTTGCATTAATTCTATATTCTCAGTTAGCATTATATATTCTACATATAGACTGTTCTGGAGAACCAACATATAAAGCTAACCAACATACAACAAAACAACTTGTGGAGTTACAAATTTAAAAGCCAGAAGCCTAGAAAAGGGCTCTGAAAAGTGTTAAAAACCAGGTTTAATTGCTAATACCAGGTCACGTTAGTGAAAGTAACGACACTGATGAATGCCAGAATTAAACCACAGCACACCTCATCTGTATTCATCCCGGCAGCTCCGCCGACTCACTTTCAGGAGGCGCGAAACCCATTTACTGACCAGTGCCATGATATTAGCATGAATCTGCCTCTGCTCACTCTTTTAATTAGTAAATCCGAATAGGAGTGAACACCATGCCGCTTGCAAGCAGTCCACTTTTTTAGCACCGCGGTAAAAAAATAAAAATAAATAAATAAACCGATAGGCACTAACTGATTTATTCAGTAATTAACCTTTTCTGTCACCAAAGTGGTCGCAATTATTTCGCCTCACAGCTCCTGTTTAATGTCATTAGCTGATGCATTCTGCTTCGAGGTGGAACACATAACCAACATGGAGAACCAAGAGGAACCTTTATCTCTTCAACCCTTATGTTCTGTTAAAAGAACTTCTCACTTTTTTTTTTTCCCTTAGAACAAAAGGTCAATCAGGTGTCCCTTAACCCTTAAGGTTCTATGTCGGACCCTAGAACACAGTGTTTCCTTATCAGTCAAGCTATCAAAAAGAACCATTTTAGGAAGCTCACCTATCCACAGATCCCTGTGTAGAACACTTTTATCTAAGAGTGTACCTTCTTCCTTCACATTTACAATGGCAATTTATTTTGAACTACTTGTACAACACAGGACTGAAATGCTCGATTCTGACTGGTCAGAAGTTGTTGATTAGTTTGCTATAATAGCATATCTGACAGTAGTGCAGCAGTAAATCACATGATTACATTAATAATATTAATAGTACTATTAATATCCAAGACTAATAGTACAATGATGTTATTTAACAAAGAAAATGTATCATCATTGATGTCATTTTCTGTAAGCATGGAAAGAATCTCGAGTGTCAGTGCTTTGCGAAAATGTGAAATTTCATGTGAAATTACATGCATCGTGTGGGGGGAAAAAAATCACGTGAAAAATAAACACATACACTACACATGAAAATGCATGAAACAAAGTGTAGAAGTGAAGAATCTAAAAAACAAATGTGTAAACGTTTATGTGATTTTTGTGTAAGGGAAGTCCATAAACCCGATGTTTAGGTGGGCCAGTCAGGTGCACAGGAACTTGTACATGACCATTATAATGTGATAAGTTTGAGGCACCAGTGGTATGAAGATGGTCATATGCAATAGAAACAATAGATGTTTCAAAAACATATGCAACGATCTAACACACAAACCCACCGTATGCCTATAGACCTGTAACACACCACATCAACATAAGCAGTAGGGACATTAAATGCTGACTGCAGAGTGATGTTCATCATGGCTCAGTGCAGCTCTGTTGTAGGTAACATTTGCATTTTGTATCTCTGTGGAACAAAACATCTGTCAGTGTGACTTCTCTCTCTCTCTCTCTCTCTCTCTCTCCCCATGTGTAATATATGGGTCATTCACACTACCTTTCCTGTCCCTGAAAAACAACATCTCATATTAACTTTAAAGAATATTTTTAGAACACGTTTAAATTATTTTTTATTGTTGCATTTAGTTGTGCGTTTATACTGAAAAACAAATACACTATATGGACAAAAGTATGTGGACAACTGACCATCACCAATATGTGATCCTGAAGGTATTGCAAGCTACTGATTGTTTACAGTTACACACTATAATTGAGTGGGCAGTGGGAGGTGCCTTAATCAATCATGGCCCAGCAGGTGCCAGTACAGACATAGCTGGAGTATGACAGCCTGAAGAATGCCATCTTGTAGAGGGGTCATCCAGCCTACCGCCTGTTTCCTCATTCCTCCCCAACCAACCAGGGCATTTACAGTGGTGCCTAAACTCGGAATTGAGAATGGATACACCACCACAGAGTCGTCCTCCTCCTATCACTGAGTTGATTAAGACTCTCACCAGACTTCACCAGGCACACTACTTGAGCTGAATATGAGCAACACTTAAGAGTACTAGGTTAAGGTTTCAGCTGAAGGTTTCAACCTTCCAGCTGCTCCCCATACCACACTCAAAAAGATGTCTCCTCAATACAAGTTGGAAGCCTTCTTGGAACTTGTGCAGCAGTGGCTGCATGCTGTGGTCTGAGAGTGAGTGGGCAGTCTGGATATTGCCCCTGTTGTCAAGGGAAGCCCAACAAGCAGCCTAGCAGCTACCCATCCAAACACCCACCTCCTGCTTCCTCAGTCCGCACCCAAAGTCCTCCCCTTCACTGACTGATCAAGTCCCTTGCCAAACATCACCAAGCACAACCTGTGAGTGGAACATCAACAACATTTTGAGCTACTGGCAAAGAAGCAGGCTAAGAACCAGCAGGTACTCTGGAAATTGCTTCAGCCCTCCAACACTCCAGCTGCACCCTACATCACACTCACAAAGATGTCTCCACCTGATGAGCCTTAAGCCTTTGTAGAGGTCTTTGAATATGCGTCGGTTAGATGTGGTGGCCTCAGAGTAAGTGGACAGTCTGGCTGCAGCCCTTGATGCCAGGGGAAGTGGGGGAGGTCTAACTCATGACCCTGTAGGTGCTGGTACAGGCACAGTTGGAGTATGGCAATTTGAAGAAAGCCATCTAGCAGTGGGCTGTCCAAACACTTGCCTCCTTCATCCTCATCTACCCAACCAGCCAGGGTGTTCACAGTGGTCCCTGGGATTGAGCATGTATACTGTATATTGCCATGTAGTCCACAACCTTTGCTGATGTGATCAAGTCCCTTGCACAACATCAAGCCCTCCTCAACCTGTGAGCAGAAAGTCAACAACACTTTAAGACACTGATGAAACCACATGCCAAGGACCAATAGGTGGTCCTGAAGTTGTTGCTATCATCCAACACTCCAGCTGCATCCCAAATCATGCTCACAAAGTCTTCACAGGACAAGCTGCAAGCCTTTATGGAGCTCATGGAGTGGTGACTGCATGTGGGTGGCCCAAGAGTGAGTTAGCAGTCTGGCTGCTGCCTCTGCTGTAGCGAAGCCCAACTCACAGCCCTGGAATACAACAGCTTGAAGAAATCTCTCCTGCAAGCCCTGCCCAGTCAACTGGAATGGCCACAGTAGCTCATGTAAAATTATGTTCCAAATATTTTCTATTGCATAAATGCTTGGACTGTGACACATTTTCTTTTATTAAAAGGCAAAATGGCATTTAATTTGCACGCTATTACGTCTGTAGGTTAGTGGGGCTTGGGAATTGATGTTACATCACGCTTCAATGTGGGACTGAGCCACCATACAGTCAGCCTTAGCTCGTTCTTTACATCCAGTGTTTATATCCTGCATCGTGACTTCTTTCCCAGCCACTCACTGCATCTTTCGTCACATAATCCTCCCTACTAAACTAAACCTTCGTAAATACAGGAATAGGTATGCTAGCAGTGCTATTTTATATAATCTGTGGGCTGTTAATATTGGCACACTGAAGTGCCTTTTCTATAATTATTATTCTCTTTACCCAGGGGTTGGCCCTGTGTATCAGCTCTCCAACAACGTGTCTAATTACATGTAATTAAGCCTGAGCTTTTTTGGCGAGCAATCTCTTATTCCCTTTATTGTATTACAAATGGGACTTTTACATCTTAACAAGCATGGCTCATCACTTGTAAATCAGGTTAGAGAATGCCTTTCCAATTCATAGTCCTCTTGGTAAATATCTCTAAAATGACATTAAGCCTCATCAGTGTTTGTTTAAAAAGGCCACCTGATTAGTGAAAGGAAAGAGTTGTGTTTTGGGGAGTTTAGGTGGTGTAATATATTATCTTTGAAATGAGATTTTTCTGTCATTTTGTGTATTTTTCCCTTGATACCTGCAGGTTAGAGACTTGAGTCAAGCCAATTATTTGAAGGGGAAGCTGTATGATAACTGAATAAAGGTCAAAAACAAGGTCGGCACACACATTTGTTAAACTTTGCGACAAAAATATAAAGCGAGGAGAGGCAATGAACATCCTGCTACCTGATAGAAATCAGTTATTAAGGATCTTTCAAAAAAGCTGTAAATAAGAATGAGATGAATAAAAGAATAACACTCACTCCCTCTGTCGACATTTGCATTTTGTTTCCAACAGTGCATTTGTGTTTTGAGTTATTGCTTTACATCAGGAATGCCATTTGGGTTGGTGTGTTATGACTTGTGTCTTTTGTAGTTCCATTTACAGCTACACTGAATTTGAAATTGCATCCATTAAGTAAGGAATAAATACTTGTGGGCTGTTGTTAGAGGAAACTAATCAATGAGATTGGTGTGATGACTGCTATCACCCCAAAGTGGATTCTTTTCCTACAACAGTGTTTTATGTCTCTTATACCACAGCAATTTCTCAATGCTAATTATTTTTATTATTTAAAGAAATGTACAATTTAATCCATTTATAGTTACATTTAATGTGGAACATTGGCAAAACAAGTTAGTTCCTCTTAGCACTTACATTATAAACGCCATCTAAATAATCTTGAAATTAATAAGGCAAAATAATGCCGCTTGTCCCATTACTGAGAAACTATAAATCATGAGTGTCTCTGCTCCTGAAAACTTAAAACCGCTATACCTTACTGTTACAAAGTACTCGCACTGGAGAATCCTCACCACAGCCACATTAATATTAACCTCTGATATGAATTACAGCTGGCACTACTTTTAGAGCTGCTATTATAGGAATTGAATCAACACCTTCTTACCAATCAGAATTCAACAGTGCTATAGTACAAAATACACTATATAGTGAAAAGTTTGTGCACATCGGACCATCACACTCATATGTACTTGTTGAACAATTCCAGATAACCTCCACTCTTCTGGGAAGGCTTTCCGCTAGATTTTGGTGTGAGGCTGTGGGGATTTGTGTTCATTCAACTACAAGCGCATTAGTGAGGTCAGGCACTGAGGTTGGATGAGGAGGTCTGGGGTGCAGTCGGCATTCCAATTCATGCCAAAGGTGTTCAATGGGGTTGAGGTCAGGGCTCTGTGCAGGACATTCAAGTTCTTCCACTCCAACCTTGGCAAACCATGTCTTCATGGAGCTCGCTTTGTGCACAAGGGCATTGTCATGCTGGAACATGTTTGGGCCTCTTAGCTCCAGTGAAGGTAAACTGTAATGCTACAATAAACAAAGACATTTTACACAATTGTGTGCTTCTAACTTTGAAGCAACAGTCTGAGGGAGAACCATGTATGGGTGTGATGATCAGGCCATATAGTTTGGCCATATAGTGTATAATATGGAATATTCTACATGAACAGGAAGTTAGTCTGAAAGGTATCATCATAGGTCAGCAAAATGTTTTCTGAATGTTTTGGTTCTAGGAAACTTTGGCTCTCCCAGCACTCAGCTTGTGACTCGATTACTCTACGCTGTTAATTCATTGTCCCTGTCACTCATGAGCCCATTGGCCAGGAGTTTGACCTGTATGACCTGGAGGGTAGGATCAATGGTAAATGGATTTCTCCCCTCAGTTTACCAGAAGAGGAAGAAATAGACTGCTGACTCAAAGGTGTGCTGTCTAATCCAAAAGCTGAGTTTAATTGCATAACAATGGTGATGAAATGACCTAAAAAGTGTTATTTTCTGCCTGTTTTGAAGGTTTTATTGTTTCATTCAAGGAGAAAGGAGAATATTTTTTAGAATATTAATTTTCCTGAAATGAATAGGGTTTTGCTCAATCTTTTGCCTCAGTTCACACAATGAAAGCAAAATCACAATCAGTTAAGAGAATAAAAGAGACTCTATATATATATATAAAAAAAAAAGAGGTCAATGCCTTTAAGCAGACAAGGGCATATTGAACATGGAGGGCTGTTTGATTAGCGAGTTCTCTGGGGAAAGGCTGTGGCTTAACTGATGACAGAGCTCAATATGGCATTTTAGACCTCTCACTCCAGACTTCTCAAAGGTTTATCTTGTTTTGGCCACCATGAAGTTTTGCAGAGAAGAATATCCATGACGCATCACTGAAATATTTTACTGGAACATTGTAAAGCTGTTATTTATGAGCAGTCTTTACATATGTTTGATAAAATAAGGGTTACTGTTTATGGTGGAATTTCTGTTGTTTTAAAAGAGACCAAATACGGTCAACTCCAGAATTAGTAAATCTTTGCTTTATTATTAATGCATTTTTTCCCTGCAAAACACTAGATTATAATATATACATTAAAATATTACATTTTATTTTATAATTATTGTATAATTATTTTATTGCATTTATAAAATTTTATTTTACAATAATGTAAGATATAAATAATTACAATAATTTTATTTAGTGTAATACAATATGTAATACAATATTTTAAAAGACCTTTTCTTTAATTGTTTGAATTAATTTGAATTATTAATTCAAACAAATTATTTTTTTTTTTTAAAGGAAGAGTAGTTTAAGAGGAAGAGTAATTCTCATTTCTATAGTAACAGCTTATTCACAGGGAATTGTATTATTTATTTATTTATTTACTTATTTTTTGTGTGTGATTGTTGATATGGAAGGAATCTCCGGCGTCATTGTGTTTGTAACAGTCAGTTAAACCTGTAAACCATACATCAGCCAGAACATTACAACCACCTGCCTAATATTGTGTAGGTCCCCCTTGTGCCACCAAAACAGCTCTGACCCATCAAGGCAAGGACTCCACAAGACCTCTGAAACTGTGCTGCATTAGCAGCAGCTCCTTTAAGTCCTGTAAGTTGTCAGGTGAGGCCTCCATGGATCGGACTTGTTTGTCCCACTGATGCCTGATCAGATTGAGATCTGGGGAATTTGGAGGCCAAGTCAACACCATGTACCCTTTGTCATGTTCCTCAAACCATTCCTGAACAATTTTTGCAGTGTGGCAGGGCATATTACCCGGCTGAAAGAGGCCACTTGCCATGAGAGGGTGTACTTGATCTGCAACAATGATTAGGTAGGTGGTATGTGTCAGAGTAACATCCACATGAATGCCTTCCTTGGACCACTTTTGGTAGGTACTAACCACTGCATACCGGGAACACCCCACAAGACTTGCCGTTTTGGAGAAGCTCTGACCGGGTCGTCTAGCCATCACAATTTGACCCTTGACAAAGCCGCTCAGATCCTTACGCTTGCCCATTTTTCCTGCTTGCAACACATCAACTACGAGAACTGAATGTTCACTTGCTGCTTAATATATCCCACCCAGAAAATGTGTTTGTGCTCTAAAGCAAAGTCAATTTTCCTTGTTCCTACTCTACTATTACGCCACCTTGACCTTGCCTGCATGAATGTGACTTTCGTGTATCATTATGCACGTCTCCGAGTGTGCCAAGGAAATGAGAACAGTAGATGAAAAAAAAGAAATAGGCTTAGCCATTAACATGCACTCAGCAGTGCTTTAGCTTTAGGTGTGCGTGTTTCATGAGAGGAAAATAAATGGTAAGATGGGAATGTGTAGCATTTGTCAGATTCAGCCTCCAACCGGTGTGATTGCAGATTCTCACAACAGAACAGCAGCTACTGATTGTGGGTCCTTGTGAAAAAGAGCTAACTATATTTTTCCTGTTGCTGTAGAACCTGGTTGGAGTGTTGTTGGATTTGATGCGTGTTATTTACTTCAGAATTGCATGCCGGGAAGCCTGCGTTGCACAGAGATGCATGGGTGAGAGGCTGTTGCTGAACTGCGTTTTTTTTTTTTCCAAGCAGTTTTTTTTTTCCATATACTAGACTTCTCATTTAGTCAGAGTAATGGGCAGAACACTGGTGCAAAAAGTGGCTGAATTCATGGTATGGCATAAAAGGACGTTTTATCTCCTCAGTGGAGGTCCTGCAGGGATGGTATGAGTGCGTAACAAGTGATATATGAAGCGAAGGTCGCCCTTCATAGGCTTAAACATTATTGTGAAATAAGCCAGGATGAAGGTCGGAGAAATAATAGTGCAAGGAAGTGCTGAGTTTATCTTTCGAAAGGTAAGCAGAAACAGGTGAGAATGGAGAAAAGGAAAATCTGATGTTGGGATGTAGATAAATCAAAGTTCAAGTCACAAAAATAACTTTAAAAAGAGTGCACACTTCAGGAGTTGTCATTTAATAATAATAAAACCTCCGGAAAGCCTCCACAGTGACTGGACTGAGAGATAAATATTGCAGAAGATGGTAAGTAGCCTGTTTAACATGGCTCCAAGGAAGACTCTCTGCACGGCAAACTGCAGTGAAATTTTAATCCATTTTAATGGCGATTAAATGAAAGATTTAGGAACTGTGGGAGCCTGTTAGAAGCAAGTCCTACGTAGAGGCTTGGACAAGTGATGTTCCTGTCAATTAGATAAATGCAAATGGAGTCGAACAGGCCATCCCTCATGTGGAAGCTGCAACATTTCACACTTCAACAGCCGCTGTCAATCACTGAGAACCTGGGGTATAATCCTCCCGCAACCACAGCAGTCAATAATACACCACAAATCACACCACACCTAACCAGACAACCTCTTTTTCATCATAAATATCTTCCCACGAGTCTAACATGTTGTGTTGGAAATATTCTAATTACCAACAAACTCATAAATCCAGTTTGGGTACTCTGAATTTTTAATGAAACCCAAGCTGCAGACATGGTGACATATCACACCCATTACACCAGCATATCAGTTGGTACAGGTGTGATTTTTCTACTCCCACATGCATGAGAGTAAAAACCACCTGCTTCCACATAGATGGAGGTAAAAAACCCCATATGAGAGTAAAAACCACCAACTTTCATCCAGATGGAAATATAAACCACCCATATGAGAGTACAAACAACCCCCTCCCAACCACAAGAGACTAGAAAAACCCAAATGAGAGTAAAAACCACCTACTCCCACCCACATGAGAGTAAAAAACCCACATGAGGGTAAAGAACACCCCTTCCCACCCAGATGGTAGTAAAAACCACCCACATGAGAGTAAAAAACACCTGCATGAGACTAAAAATCACCCACTCCCACCTGCACGAGACTAAAAATCACCCACTCCCACCTACATGAGAGTACAAACAACCCCCTCCAACCTACATGAGAGTAAAAAAATCCAAATGACAGTAAAAACCACCTACTCCCACCCACATGAGAGTAAAAAACCCACATGAGGGTTAAGAACACCCCTTCCCACCCAGATGGTAGTAAAAAAAAAACACCCAAGTGAGAGTAAAAACCACCCACTCCCATCCACATAAGAGTAAAACCACCCACTCCCACCTACATGAGAGTAAAAACCACCTACATGAGAGTAAAAACCACCCACTACCACCCACATGAGAGTAAAAACCACCTACATGAGAGTAAAAACCACACACTACCACCCACATGAGAGTAAAAACCACCCACTCCCACCCACATGAGAGTAAAAACCACACACTACCACCCACATGAGAGTAAAAACCACCTGCATGAGGGTAAAAGCCACCCACTCCCACCCGCATGGGAATAAAAACTGCCCCCATGAGACTAAATACACCCTTGTGAGAGTCAAGACCACCTGCTCCCACCTACTTGAGAGTAAAAACCATCTGCATGAGGGGAAACTCTGTGCACTTCCTTAAACTTTATCTGTTTAAAGCTCTTATCTGTATTTCTTGAAACCAGCTCTGTCCACTCAAAAACTATTTAAAAAGATTCACATGAGCACGCCAGCTCAGTAGATGGCGAGTATTTCAAACGCCATAAGAATAACATGAAGAGCTGTAGAGAAGGCAAACTGCACCAACAAAACAGAAGGATTCACATGTGCAGGCTGACGATGAGGTGGAGCTGCTGCTCAAAGGTGCACCCGAATACAAAGTGTTTGCCCAGGTCTTATCCAAAAATCTCTGTTTGCAGTGTCGTATATAAAAAACAAAGAGAAATTAAACCAGATTTTCACTTAGACTATAATAAAATTGAGTAAAATCGAGTTTTATCAGAATATATAATCAATTATAATTTTTTTTCCCCCTTTGGTCATGGCACCACAAACTAATCTTTAATGCATTTATAAAATACTATACTGTCCATCAAGAATGCAGAAAGCAGAAGAAGTGACAGTAAGTAGTCATGAAAAGTGAGTAGTCATGAAGGAAAGGATTACTCACTTTTTAATTAGTGATTGGTCGTTGGGAAACAGTAGTGATCAGTGATTCGTCACTGGGAAACAGTGGTGATCAGTGATTGGCTGTTGGGAAACAGTAGTGATCAGTGATTCGTCACTGGGAAACAGTGCTGATCAGTGATTGGTCGTTGGGAAACAGTAGTGATCAGTGATTCGTCACTGGGAAACAGTGGTGATCAGTGATTGGCTGTTG
>CM075022.1:16737311-16764554 GCA_037576675.1 Pangasius sanitwongsei
ACTCACTCACTCACTCACTCACTCACTCACTCACTCACTCACTCACTCACTCACTCACTCACTCACTCACTCACTAGTGCGAAAAACAAAAGCACCCAGTGTCTGACAGTTTAGAGGAGAACGGCCACACTGGTTTGAGCTGACAGGAAGGCTATGGTAACTTAAATAACCACTCTTTACACCTGTGGTGAACCAAAAAGCATCTCCAAACACAAAACCTGTTGAACCTTGAGGGGAATGTGGTCTTCTACACCAGCAGAAGACCACATCGGGTTTCACTCCTGTCAGCCCAGAACGGGACTCTGAGGCTAAAGTGGGTACAACTGGACAGCTGAAGATTAGAAAAATATTGTCCAGTGAGTGATGCTTTTCCACCCACAGAACATACTGTATATAGTACAAGTCTTACGTAAAGATATGCTGTAAAGCAAAGATGCAATGCAGGATGTGTCCTGTATCACCATAGCAAGCGGTCAAAAAAAGGTCTAATGTGCAGATGATGGCACCTTTGCAAATCTTTTGCAATATCATTGCCAATAACATTTCATTCCAACAGAAATCAAGCGTTGTGAAGAGGAAAAAGATAATCTGTTTTTCATTTCCTCTGTCAGCACTTGAAGTCAATTTCACTACTTAGAACATCCTAAATACACATTTATTAGAACCGGGGAAACATGAATGCTGAGTAAGACTGATGGACAATACAGTAACTGACAGTTGGGATATTAGCACAACTCTGACCCATTTAATTGTTAGCTTCTAGCTCTTTTGTTCTCATTCGGTAGCTGATAGCTGCACATGTGCAACCCCCCACCCATTTTCTCTCTTTTTTTAATTTTTTTTTTTTTTTTTTTTTTTATCAGCACCACTGCTGAAGCCAGCGGAAATGAAAAGGTACGCAAATACAAAAGGGGGCTTTTATGAGGAGCTAGATAAAAACACAAAAGGACCATCAGGCACATCCATGCAACGTGGCCCGGTTTAGCCTCGACCAAGCTTGCAAATCACACCTGAGATGGGGGGGGCGTTGGGGGGTTGAGACGACACTCCTGAGACATTATGTGAGAAAATCTGTGCCGGGCGATAGGCAAATATCTTCCGCAGTGGGGTTAATTGGCAGGAATATCTAGAAAGGTTTTTTTTATTTTTTTTTTTTAGCAGAAATGTCTTTCGCTATGAAAAAGTGAATTCTCACACAGCTGCTGTTGGAGTCTATTTGTCAGGCGAAACGCTGGCGAGGCAATACGGCTCCTCTGGATTTGTTGTCTCCAGTGACGGGTGGGTGGACGAGTGCTCTGTGACAAACTGCGATTCAGAAGTGGTGTACAATCATGAGCTTATGTTCGGCAAAGAAAACGGTCGCTCCTCACCTCATTGCTCCCAGAGGCACACATTCCTGACTGAGTCAGCTCGCCTGTCTCTGCTCTCTGCAATTCATACTCTGTGTCTGTCCCTGGGGAGATATTTTTTATGACATTTAGCTGGTGAAAAGCGCATAACTTATGCAAATTGAAAATAAAAGAAACGATCAAAACATCTCTAAAGTTGTTTAGAGCTTCCATTCCACCTACCTTCCATTTCACAGAGATATATGTAGCTTTGAATGAGCTGTCGGAAATTTTGACGGGAGTCAAATCACAATAAAAGAGCCATATAAATGGGGAAAAAAGTTTAATGGAGCTTGCTGATCACTTGTAAGGGTGTACTAGTAATAAACCCAAATGTATGATAGCATCTGGTTGCCATTAGCTTGTAATAAAAAAAAGAATAAAAGGTTCCAGGGTAACAAATCTGTGATCTCTGCATACTGTAGTTATTCCTATTTCCCAGTGAGCCATACTGTAACTCTGTACCAACACATGGGTGGAGATTCCATGATTTTAATGCCATTTCTGTCCCAATGATATTACATAAACAAATATATGGACACTATATAGCCAAAGGTTTGTGGACCCGTGACCATCACACCCATACGTGGTTCTTCCCCAAACTGTTCCCACAAAGCTGGAAGCACACAATTGTATCGAATGTCTTTGTATGCTGTAGCTTTACAGTTTCCCTTCACTGGAACTAAGAGGCTCAAACCTGTTCCAGCATGATAATGTTCCTGTGCGCAAAGCGAGCTCCATGAAGACATGGCTTACCAAGGCTGGAGTGGAAGACCTCGAGTAGCCTGCTCAGGGCCCTGACCTCAACCCCACTGATCACCTTTGGGATGAACTGGAACACCGACTGCACCCCAGGTCTCCTCATCCAACATCAGTGCCTGACCTCACTCATGCTCATGGCTGAATGAACACAAATCCCCACAGCCACGCTCCAACATCTAGTTGAAAGCCTTCCCAGTAGAGTGGAGGTTGATGATCATCAGGTGTCCACAAACTTTTGGCTGTGTAGCATACAGTGTATCTCTTTCCATGACTCATCCAATATAGGTTATGAAAAATGTATACTTATTTATAATAAATATACAGTTATATGTAACAAAGAAAAACTGTTGTGCATTCCTGATTTATCAGTAAAATGACACGCTGTGTTTTTTTAAGACAAAAAAAAAAAGATTAATCATTAATAACATTTGTAATCATTACTATATATATATATATAAGAGGAATAAAACACTTTAGGATGTACTGTTATTAGAAAATAATCAACTCCGGAATGGTAACAGTAACTCTACTTCACGCCAGGCCGCATCACATCACCCCATAGTTGATTATAATTCTATAGCAGCGCACCCCACATGTTTTTATTCCTTCCTTAATTCCATCCATGGCTGAGATTTACTTACCAAGTCGCAGAGAATGTATTGGGTTCAAGTCAACACAGCAAGTCATGCTAAATTAGTAGGTGTACCAAATCCAGAGAGGTGGATGCATGTGCAGATAAGCTTTATTATATAAACAACTTAAAAAAAATAAAAACACAAGACCTAGCAAAACCAACCAAAATCAAGACAAGGCTACACCAGACCAAAAAACAAAACAGAGACACAAAGTTGTCAAGGAAACAAATGCCAAGAAACTAAGGCATGAAAACACAGAACCTAGGGAAAGTAATCAGGGGAAATACAACTCAGGTGATATACAGAAATACAGGAAATGAGCCAGACAACAAAAAAGTAGTTCAAAAACATAAGTGAGGGTGCCCTCTGGTGGTCTGGGGGAGATGGTGGATGTGACAGGAGGTTAGCCAATCAACTAAATTAGCTAAGTCTATTAGTAGTTTAAAATACTCAGTCTAATCAAAGAATAATACAAGGTAACGTGTAGCTGCAGTTTAAATGGTTAATAATAACTGATTTCTTACCATCCTTCCATCTCCATCAAGGGGATTTAGTAGGATTGCAATGTGAACATAAGAGACACACATCTTCCCGTTTGAACTGCTGTATGGTGGAGAATCTCATGAAGGTCTCATCCAGAGTTCTCCTCATTTTTTGTGAGCTCTATGAAGTCTCCACTCCCCACTGATAGCTTTTTTTTATTATTATTATTTTTTTTTTTTTACATCTTATAGCTGTTTATTCCTCTCTTACAGTGTCCAATTGTCTGGGTCCCTGGAGGACTAGCGGTTAGGCCACAGCTCTCTCACCGCTGCAGCCCGGGGTCGATTCCTGGCCAGGGAACCGACCCCAGCCACTTGCGATCTCAGTGCCGGTCCCAAGCCCAGATAAAACTGGGGAGGGTGGTGTCAGGAAGAGCATCCGGTGTAAAATCAAATACGCGGACCAATGACCCGCTGTGGCGACCCCTAACGGGAGCAGCCGTTAAACAGACAAAAAGTTGTCTATTGTCAGTCGATTTATGCAATAAGATTATATTAGAGTGTACAGATTACATTCTTACTAATTGAAGAACAAAGCATTGTCATTTTTACCAGTTTGTATGATGTGAAGTGAAACTGAGTTACTCTTACCACCCCGAAGTTTATTAGTGTCTAATCTAATTACGCCCTAAAGTATTTTATTCTTCTTATACCATAGGCATTTGCCCACAATTATAATTTTTATCCATTTGTAGTTACATTTAATGTAGTGGAATGTCTGTTGAACAAGTTAGTTCGTGTTATCACATGCTATTTAAGCAATATCGTAGTTGCTACATTCTGTAGTAATGGTTTCGGACTAGGGAGTGGAATTTTACGTGGCGAACACAGACGAGCGGAGTGATACACACAGAGAAATATCCCAATGCGGTTATAGGAAATATAGGCACTCTTGGACCAATCAGATTAGTGGACCAGAGCTAATTGTTGTAAAAAAAAAAAAAAACAGCTATAAACGGTCGTTCCATCAATGCTTCTTTTTTTTTTTTTTTTTTTTTTAATTCCTCTGTCTTGAAGACTTTTTTCTGTAGCTGAAAACAATGTTGCAGTCCCTGTGGCACTTTAGTTAATGTATATTGCTGTTATAGAAAAGTAATCAACACTTTCTGACTGATTGGAATTGGGGAAACAGCGCTGTGCTGTAACCTAACCTCCAGATATTTTTTTTTTTGAAGTTAAGTTTGTCTTGTTTATTCTTTCAATCATTGTAAATAAAAATAATAGACAAAAATTTTTTTTTTATTTTACATGAGGTATAGAATTGACTGGAATATTTACACAGATTTGAAAAATAATACATTTCAGCTTTAATATGTTTTTTAAGTAAAATTTCACATAAACAATTTCGTTAACCCAAACCCATTTTTTTCTAGTGTACCTCATTATTTCGTCTACATCCTGGACAGTTGTTTGTGGGATATTAGGCACAGATATCTACTGTCCTGCTACAGATACGACTGAGTTGTTCACACTGTAGATAACATTTCTTTTCTTTTTTTTCTTTTTTTTCTAAAATGCTGACCTTTTCAGTGCTCGTTCTGGGCTTCCCCTTGTGAGCCATACCGTTTAATGCCTTCTACTTATCTTCGGCCTTTTACAGTGACTAGCAGGTAATCGCAGAGATTTGCCCCTCTGAAGGGCAAGATAGGATGAGAAAATGCCAAACACCTAAAGCATCTAAATCTGACAGTTCAGCAGGAATCAGTCAGGGAGTAATCAACAGGAATGTGGGAATTTGGGCCAGTTCTTAGGTCTGAGAACTGCTGCTGCATTGGACATAAAATGCAAAAAAAAAAAAAAAAGACACCAAATGCATGTGTGTTTACGAGTATAAAACCTAAGAGATATAGAGGTTTCAAAAACAAATTTGTTCAAATGTATTTATTTTAACAACAACAGATCCTGAAATCAAGAAATGCAGTTGCGTTAAAATATTAACATAACAGACACAAGTAGCTATAAACCGTCATTTACATCATCTTTAAGTAATTACTGCTTCTCTATAAGATATTAGCTATACATGAGAATACAACTTCATACTAAATGCTGCTTTAATGAAAAAAAAAAAAAAAAAAGTACCAGTACCAGGACTTCATGACGCATCATTGTGCATTATCAGTATTGCCTACAACATTACATTACAACAGCTTATAAATATGTCGCATCTGGCTGCCCAAAATTGAAAGAGAGTCATTTTTCCCATTGTTTTTTATTTATTTATTTTTTTTTAACCGCTCTCACCTCTCCAGTGGACATGAAGCAGCTCAGTGCTGTTGAAGATATTGCACAGTTCTATTTGCATGGCTCAGTAGCATCTGTAATGAAAGTTACTGGGGAAGGAGCTTAGGGCAAAAACCGCATGAGGAAATGCCGTTCTATAGAGCTACATCATAAATCCTAGCAACAAAAGAAGAGAGAAAAGTAAAATGCCCTGATTTCCCTTTTATTCCAAACTATGCAGTATAGTTATATTGAAAATTATGTCATAGTGATAGGTTAGTTTCAAATAAACAATTTTTTGTATTATTGGCATCTTACATGACTTGTTACTAAAAGGCAGGATTATAAGGTGATCCGCAAAATATATTCCACTACAACTTGCAGTCGTAATATCCATGGTTACACAGACCAGGTTTGGAACTATAAAATTTTGCTGATGGAGTCATATTCCATAATCACTGATATTAAGTGATATGTACTATTATTGAATTTGCTTTCCTTTTCTGTAGTTGATGGGAAGCATGTGGCTTTCTATTAAGTACTGTTTATTACTGTAGGTGTAACAGTTTATGGACAGTTAAATAATAATGCTTTAATCGAATAGTCTGTTGTTAATTATTGACATTTTTGTAATGTTAGCGATTTACAGACCTGTAAGTGATAATGTCATGATAATGCTGTTAAGTTGCACTTACTAATGAATGAAATTACAAAATAATATAGGGTTAAGTATAAGTTTTAGCATCATTTTAAAATTTAAGTACCAACTTATTGTATATGACTTATTTTTTTTATTTTGTAACAACTGAGAAACATGTAACCATAGTATTACGCTTAAAGTGCTGCCTTCATAACCGTTTAATGTGTATGGGGAAAAGAACCCTCTGGGGCGTTCCATTATAGGACAGTAATTAACAACAGGGTGGGGTGATTAAGCGGGATTACTGTTACCAGCCTGAAGTTGATTTTTTTTACCAACAACTGCACATAAGCAAATGTCCTATTCCTCTTATACCACAGCAATTTGCCAACAATTACAATTTTTCATTTATTCATGAATGAAATGTCATACTTTTTTTTATCCATTTATTGTTACTAATGTTGTAGAATGGTGGCCAAATAAGCTAGCTCTTGTTACACTTGTAATATAGCAGGTATCCACAGCCATTTTGTTTGTCTGTTTATTTGTTTTTTTCCTATCTGGATGTTACAAATAAGACCAAAAAAACCCCACAGCTTGTCACGTTACTGAGAAGCCGTAAAGCACAAACGGCTCTGTACATGACTGAAACCTTAGCAATGCCACTGGAGACTCGATTCATAAATGATAAATAAATGTTTTCTTACAGAAATCTTCACCATATGAACGATTATACACTTTCCTTTTTGTCTTTTTATTGTTATTAACCTGACATTGCCTTGTCAACGATTAGGTGCTATACCACTATAAACGATACCACATTAGAACAAGCACATTCATTTAAACCTGCGATTTGAATTATAGCCAGCACTATAGTCAGAACTGGTGTTAAAGAAAATCAATCAATCAACACCTTCTGACCAATCCGATTTAAGAATTCAACAATGCTGTGGTATAAGATTCTATATTACTACCATGAACAGATTAGAATATCATTGATGCGTGTGGGAAATAAAAAGAAATAAGCAGACATCACTCCTTCTGTCTAATTTGCTTCAGTGTAAATGTGCTTAAACGTACGCATTTATTAATGTTCATTCCTATGTGGTAAACTTTAGCAGAGTTTCATAAACCACCCAGTTGTAAGAGTCTATTGAACAGGATGTTTTTTTTTTAATTACAAGTGAACTTTCTTCTATAGTACTGTCTGTGTGACATATTTGAATTTAACTTCAGGGTCCTTATGCCTTTACTGCTGACCTGACAAGAAATGACACGCACATAAAAGTTAGTTCACGTTTCCAAGCAATGAGGGACTGAGAAATCTCTGAAAGACTCCATATAGACACGGAAACTCCTTTCAATTTGCCTGCTGCCCTTTTTGCTGATGGGATTTCATCAAATGCTGTGGAATAAAATAGACCCTTCAGTAGCGCTCCGGCATGGCAAATTCCAAAGAAAATGATCCACCAGGGATGACCTGACTGCAGGCCTTAAGGAAATATTGTGTATTTGAGCAGCACTGACCCACGATGAAGCTGGAGCTGAATGCATTCACACACACTAAAAGGATGCTCTGAGGTTCCCTGTAGAGAGGAGAAGCTGTCTAGATATCGAGTGTACACACAGTGTATCACCGAGTACTTAAGTCCCAGAGTAGTGGTATTGACCTGTGAAGACTTTATGCTTTTAATATTACAAGGCTCTCAAAGAAGCATCTTGTATCTTCAGGATAACAGACATTCCATCTCAAGAGGAGAAAGTACACAAGCAGTACATAGTGAAATATAGCATGTATCATGGTCTCAGAATACTCTCACAGCCATTGCGATGATGTGTAGCTGTCATGACTCAACTTGACCTCACATTTATTGGTGTAAACCAATGCTATAGAACGCACAGTACATGTGTGTGGGTTTCTGAAATGTTGACGTATGTTTCATGAGGTGCAGTTTTGTCTTTGAAAGTCATCTCCTTATCCTCCTCTCAAACGTTTTTTTTTTTTTCCCCACATATGCCATTATCCATTAATACTGTTAAAAAAAAAAAAAAAAAGACCTGCAAGACATTTGGGGGATAAGGGACAGATAAATGAAAGGCACAGACTTAATGTGCTAGCTCATATTTATACTGTATAGTGCATGAAAAATTAGAAATGGAGAAGATTCCATTTGATTCCGGATTAGAAAATGCAATCACAACTGTATTGGTTTTCGTTAGTGACATGCAGAAAACGTACCACAATGAGCAACAATAGCATTGCTTTTTTAATGAAAAACAATCAGCAGGGGATTGCTTTTTTAAAGAATTAAACACCCACTTCATGTCAGAAGTAAATGTAAATCCCCATTGCATTGCATTTCACTTCCATCAGTGTGCTGCAGACATGCTACTCTGAAATGCAATTACAGCCCTAAGTCTTACTCGGGCGCATGGCTGTAATCAGAGAAGGGCCTGAAAGTGTCACTTTCCAGGAAGTGTTTCCAAGAGATCCATATAAAGGAATACCCTTTATGGCTTCTTATTGGCTAATAGTTTCTTCATTACTACTGCATTGATTGTTGAACACATAATCAAGCTTTTCAGAATTACTACAAACCTTAATGCAAGTGTGAATATCACTAAATATTTACAGCTGTCACTAATGAAAAGCAATACCGTTTGAGTATTTTATTTCAGTTATTTTTTTTTTTCACTGGTGCGATTGCAGTTCACTCTGGCATGGACTCTAAACCAAAAAAAAACACACAAAAAAAAAACAATAGATTTCCTCAACACAAAAAAAAAACTAAAACACATTGTTTCTTGGAATGTCCAAGATTTTTACAGCTCACTCAATCTTTGCATCCTGAAGAAACCTGGGTATCACATTTTATACGGTGAGTGGCAGTTGCCAAACCATAAGGGAGCACTCAGTCAATTCTGCTGTACCCTCCGATGTACCTTCCCTAAGTCTTCTAAATCCCTTCCCTCCAGAGATGATGGCTGCAGACATGACCCTGTCCCTCCTGTGGCCGTCTTTCTCACAGGGTCGACCCCTGACCCACATGTCTGGATCGTCACTGAGTTCGTAGATAGAGCCATCCTCGAGGCTGTGTTCTAAAGACTCTAACGAAGAATCTGAGGACTCATCACATCGAGCGGTCAATGGCCGTCCAGGTAAGCCCATGGTGGAGCGAACGCGGTATTGAAGAAGCACACTCCTCCGGATTCCTTTGCCTTCCCCGATTGAGGAGCTGCTACTCTGCTGCAGAGACTCCTGGGAGGAGGAGTCAGTTCGCTCCTCCCCTCCACAGGCCGAGTCGGGTGCTTCCACAACCGAATCTCGCTTCAGCAGATCTGGAGATAAAGTGCTGCTGATTGCCACGAGAAAGTCCACAGGACCACAATGGGCATTTAAAGAGGTCATCACTTTACCTGCAGCATATAATCATAAGGTTAGCAAAAGAAAATCTAGCTGTTTGATTTTCCAATTTTGGGGGGGTTTCACTCATTGATGTTAGCAACAAGCTTACATAGCCAAACCAGCCAAATCCGAACTGTTTTATCCTGGTCATTGTGGAACTGAAGCTTATCCTGGGAAAACTAGGTGCAAGGCAAGAATACACCCTGAATGGGATGCCAGTCCATTGCTGTGCTGCACACACATTCACACACTCATTCACATGTAGAGGCAATTTAGCATAGCCAATCCACCTACCAGCATGTGTTTTGTGAGGTGGGAGGAAACTAAAGAACCAGGAGAAAACCCACGCAGAGCCAGGGAGAACAAGTGAAACTCCACATTGACAGTGGCACGAGCTCAGGATCAAACTGAGACTAGGCTAAAACCACACACGACCATACTAAATATGCCCCGACAGTACACCAGCGTAGAGTACTACAGCTATTGCTGTTTTTACATAAAAATTTGTACAGTTGCGTGTGGTTTTAGACCAGTTGTTATAGTAACCAGAAAGACTTGGCTGTGGCACCACCTGGGCTCATGATGTCCATAACAATTCAAATTTCATACAAATTGAGTTAAGAAACAGTGCAAATGTTCACTTTGCCTTAACCCTATCTTTCATATAAATTCATAAGTTTTGGGCCGTGTTGCCTAAACACTTAGACAGCTAGCTAAAAGTTCTTGACAAATGCTCTATACTTCATGTTGGGTTGTATTTTGGACTATATCAGATTGTTCTCTGTTTTTTTCCTATGAATAGTCCTATGAATTTTTTTTTTTTCACCACCTCTAGATGCTTCGACTATTGCATCATGTCGTATGGGCTGTCTAATGCCCCGTCTGTCTTCCAGGTGTTAATTAAAGACATCTTGCACAATGTGCTGGGAAGGTTCGTCACTGCAAATATTTTTTTCTGAATTTATTTTCAGGCATTTTTATTTCTAAGGTAGTACTATACTCATTCTCAAAATTCGCATAAAGACATGGGGACAGTAAAGAAAATTTCCCCAAAATATCTTTTGCACAAACAAGGGCCGCCTACATACCTGTTATTTTAGGGATGCCTTCCAGCTTGGGTACAGGCAGAGTGATGATGATGCCCTGGGCTGTGCCCACCCACAACAAGCCCTGGCAAATCAACAGACTGGTGACCCTCACATTCTTCTGACCTGAAGGAAAAAAAAAATCAAACACAGTTGATGAAAGAAGAAGCTGATGGCTTCATCTTGTGCAAGACAGCCTTGTGGGTTCATACCACAGCAGGATGTTTTCTGTCTTTTCAGAGAGTTACTTTTTTTCTCAAGTAAATAATTGATTGAGAACAAAAAGGTGATTTCTGTGTGTTTAAACAGACACTATATCCAATACAACCAGCACTGGTGCTTTATACAGGTAGGAGATGTTTCTCTCAGCTCCATACTTTCACTCAGTAGGCAGGTAGGTGGATGGATAAATAGATGGATGCACATATACTTTTAATAATTAACATTTATCCTTTAATGTTAGGCTTATAATGTAGTATATTTTTTAAAGTCTACTAAAGTATACTTGAAATAGTTCCAATTTAGCACAGTGTTGTTGAATTCTTGATTCTGACTAATTTTCCATAACAGCAGCGTTGACGATAGTTTCATCCCCATTGCAACTCGGGGGTTTATAACGATGAAATCATTTTTATAGTAACTAATTACACAAGGACTTGTACGGTGGATGCTCTAAATAATCGAAGCCTAACAACAAACATATCAAAAATGTTATTTAATAAAGAAAAACATATCATAGGTATGGAGATGTTTTCTGTAGGACACATTTGTGTAACATTTATGGAAGGAGTCTCCAGTGTCAGTGCTTTGTATCAGTCAGCAAGTTTTGTGCCACTGGAAAGTATTCAGGACAGAAGACTGTAGGTTTCAATTTCTTGATGATATGATACATGAAGCATGACAAGGGAACAGTTGCTTCTTAGACATTCAACAACATTAAATGTAACTATAAATATATAAAACATGTTGTTCTTTACTAAATTTTAAAAAACGTAATCGTTGCAAATTGGCATAAGAGGAATAAATCACGTTGGGACATGCCGTTATAGGAAGATAACTTTTGGGTGGTAACAGTAACTGCTTCACATTCAAATTAAAGCAAAAGAAGAAAATACAAATATACTTTAAAAAGTTCTTTCTAAGAATTTTCTAAGAATTCATGTGACTCTCAATCTGGAAACTTCACCCATTTCTGAAAATAATTTAAAAAAAATCTTTATGGTATCTTGTTAAAACCCTGATTTATTTTACTGAAAGAAAACAGCTACTAAAACTCTTAGTGAAGGAGATACTCATATGGTGTAAAGCTATTTAAAGTCCCACTTGGGTAGAAACTTCGGTAACCACTGCAGATGTTGTGCTAATAATTAATTCATCAACCATCGTAGACTAAGGAGGACCTCATGGGACCTGAAGGCAATTGATCTGTAATAACCATGAGTCTTTTTCGTCTCCTGGCTCACATATTCAAAGAGAATTAAGATGCTCCCCAGCCTCAAAGTCTCAAGGGACAGAAGAAACAACAGAAGTTCATTTTAACTCTAGCATTGGTGGACTATGATCATTCCTTTACTCATGCCCTGCATATTTCAACACAAGTAAGAAGACAAGACATTCTGACCAAGAAACTAGCCTCGTCTCCTCAAAGTGTCTTATTAAATCCAGCAGAAACTTTGATCCAGAAAGTTCTCACATTTTTTTGCCATCTTACGGCATTCTGAGATTTCTTTTGTTCTTTGTTTTTCCAGAATGTTGATGGGGAAAGGCTGAGGCAGAAGACCTGCTGATACTTATACTCTCTGGCTAGTTGCCAAAGTCTGATTTACTCCCTTGCCTTTTTTTTCCCTTCACAGTCTGTGTGATTATCATTGTCTGTGACAAGCCGAGAACCATGTTTCTGCTGCCTAAAATTGGACACAGCCAGCAAGCAAAAGTAAACAGCATTAGAATGTCTGAATGGAGAGTTGTGCCTCGGTGAGATGTGATGTATTATACGGGGTGTATGAAGGCTGCATTTGCATTGTCAACCAATTCTGATTTTTCATCCAATATGGACCACATTGAAATAAGATTCTGAATCCAAAACATCTGAAATCAAAATGTACTGTTAATTCTGAAGTGCTGATCATTGTTATGCACTGCTAGGCTAGGCAAACTCATCATTTAGCGCTCAAGCGCCACACGAATCATGGATGGTAGTCAGTGCAGTCCAGCTGAAATAAACTGGGGGCAACTAGGGATACTGGTATCAGGTATCAATCCAGTGCTTTGCTTATATTCTCTGATACCAACATCCGATACCAGCTGAAACTTTGTGACATAAGCCTGGTGCACATTGTTGCACTAATGAACAGACAACATGAAGTGACAACAATCTGGACATTTTTCACGATTAATGAAAAGCAGATTGCAAACTGTGTTCTACGAAAAATATCAAGAGCATCTATACAGCATCTTCCTACAATACAAGTAACCTGATAAATCATCTTAAACATAAAACTTTACGTACTTTATACAGCTGTACGAGGATGTACAAGAATGCTTTTTCAACGTGAAATAAAACCTGATTGCACCCATAGTCAATCCAAAGCTACTCATTTTGGTAACCGTATGAGTATCAATATTGAGGAGTACAAAAAATTATACGGACATTTCTCATGCCAAGGTAGAGTAAGGATAGAGTGGATCCTAGCTCCAGCACCTTAAAGACAAAAGACAATATACAAAGACGCAAAAGAGCACAATGACTCCAGTGGAAAGAATATTATCACTTGGCCTCCAATTTAACCAGATCTCAAGGAAATCGAGCATCTTTGGGATGTGCTGGACAATCAATCAAAACCCACTTCCTGTCCACCTGAAGTACTTGACAGCTCCCTGGAAGATTCAACAATAACAATGGTGTCCAGGGATGGACTGAAGATGGAGATGGATGACGGCGGGTTTTTAGCTTTGGTCTGGTCTAAGCTAACTTACATGTTTAGCTGGATTTTAAATTGGAATCTCAAGTGTAATGTTAGTAACAACTTCCACACAGAAACTGCCAAATCTGTTCTTTATTTTATGTTACCCTGGCCTATTTCTAGTGAATATCTTTTAATTGCTGTAATGCTAGCAAACATTTGCATCGGGCTAACCGGCTTTATCTACTTTTGCGAATTTTCACTGTAGCCTATAAACAGTGTATGAGTAGGCTAGAATTTAGCAAAGTCATATATGGAGCAACATATATCGTAACCTCAGTATTACAAAGGTTTTATCTTGGTTGAAAATAAGTTAACCACGTAAGTGGGAATCACATATGGGTCAGGTCTTGCATAAAAGTCTTTGCCAAAATATCAGAATTGTGCATCAAGACCCACAAAGTAAAAGCAGCCAAAGTGTCAACGTGCCACATGTATGTTACGACTACTTTCACACTGCGCCTCTCTACAGCTCCACTTACATAATCAATGTTCAAACAAGCTTCCACCACTGAAAGTGAAGTGTGAAAAACCACAATGGGTGGGCTGGTAAATATTTGATGTATCAGAAAACATAGAACACAGCAAGAAAGGCTGTTTGTGGCATCTGGGGGGAAAAAAGAATTAAAGATGAATACAAGGCATAAAGAAAGGATGAATGAACAAAAAAAAACAATTGGGCACAGTGCAAAGGAAAGAAGACACACACACACACACACAGAGAGAGATGCAAGGGGGCAAAACTGGCATATTACCAATGTGCCAGGGCTGCTGGAGTTAAGAAAAGAGGGTTTCCATAGCAACCTTGGGAATGGAGAGCTTTGTCTCCAGTATTGTGCCTTCCTTCCTTCATGGCTTTTCCTTTTCATTAATTCCTGCCACTAACCCCATGACTCCATCGATGCATTCTGGAGTCTTAAGATAGCTACTTATTCACTGACCATCCTCAGAGAGTCATCCGGCAGAATGCAAACAATCAAAAACACCGTCACGCAGAGGACGGAATCACTGTTCATAGGTTTTGTACAATAGAGCCAGGGGATAAAATTGTCTATTTCAGACCATATTCTTCCTGATAACTCTTTTAAATAAAGGTTTTGTGTGTGGACAATGACCTGAAGACTCGTATTTGTAGTAGTACTGAGATCCTGCTCTCAAACAGCACTATTCAGTAGTTATACCAGATGAATCTTTAATGTTAAATGCAAATCAAGTTGACATCATTGACCTTCACTGACCTTCTGAGTATTTTACCGTTCTGGAGATCTATGGCTCAAGCATCTGCTTGAGCCCACTTAGAGAATGGATTTTTTTTTCTCCAAAACCAAAAAAATACAACCATTAAATTTAGTCAGAGTAACTTCTATTCTAAACAGAAAACCATTTTGTTATCATTTGAAGGTCTTAAGTGCCTGGTTCTGCCCACTTAATTGCCCCCTGAATGGCACTCACTGTATTTAATATCTTTTTCCCTGGTTTCCGAGACTATAATAAGCCTATGGGAAAATCTTAATAATGAACCTACACACTTAAAACCAACTGGCTTTAGCTGTATAGCATGGATAACAACATTAAATCGAAATCTTTCCTAAATACAAGCAGGAATTATACTCACTCGATAACCCAAAGAAACAGATTTTATACTTTTATTTTTGTTTTATTATTTATCTTTGAATCATTAGTCACAAATGTGACTAGTAAGCACCTACACAGTCAAAAAGTGCATCGCTTAATGAAATAAACCCAGTTCTATCTTTAAATCATATAGCAACTTATTATATTTCCCATGAAGAATGGTAAATATATAAGAGCAAAATTCACCTTATATACTTTACCTTCTATGGCCACTGATTTAGAAAAAATTTGAATAACACCACTCTTGGTATTTTCTATTTTCCAGATGAATCTGGAAAATGTTACTCAAGAAAGTATGCACTTACAAACCCAAGAACAAACTTTTCAAAACCTTCATCGTAAAGCAAAGAAAGAAAAATCTAAAATAAGAATTCACCTCATATACTGTAGCTTTACCTTTTTATATAACAATATTTTGAATCCTAGGGCAAATATATTCATTGACATAGGAAATAAAAATAACCATTACATTTTCCAGATAAATTGACAATATCTTGGGAAATATCTTGAAAATATCACATAATATAATATAATAATAAAAAAAAAAAAGCTGGCATTTTACATCCACTGATGTTGATAGACATCCATTTTCTCATAACGTTAAGTGCTCACACTTGCTTCATATCATCTGTTGTAAGAGAATAAAATAACAGAAGCTAAATGTTTATGGCTAGACTGCATGGACTCAGTTCCCTGTGTTGCTGTGTCTTGAATAGCAGTCAAATATGTTTTCTTCTGGCAAACCCAACTATTTACCATTACTCTGCTGAGATACAAAAAATTTTGGACCAAGTTGTTGCTCACTTAACATAAAAGCATTCACATAGTATTCTGAAAAAGCTGTAGCCCCATTGTTCCTTTTTCTGTCTGTTCGCAAATACATCCGAGTGCTTTTCACGAGTGTTTTTATCTTTCCAAAGTACCTACATCTCCCTCTGAGGGAAAATTTCACTGATTCACCAATATCCAAACTTATTCATATCTACAGCAACCGGCCAATAACAGACTGTAATGAGAGAAACGTATCTGAACAGAGGTTGTCCGACATGCAAATTGGCATTTTTAGGGGTAATAATATGGCTGCAATAAGCAACTGTCCTAGAACCAGCATCCTGTAAGCTATTTTATCAGCCAAGTGATGCAATTAAAAACAGTGTACATTACATTAAGATAATTAACCAATGTGCTGGTTATCAGTACTACTTTGCTGTTGATTTGAATAAAAGCAATGAAACATAATGAAGTATTTAGAAAAATAGGCAAATAATCAGAGAAGGGGTGGTGCAGTGCGGCCTGATGCTAAGCTAAGTCACTGCTACATCCCTGATGTTGATGATTTTCCTATAACAGCATGTTCTGAAGTGATTTTCTTCCTCTTATACCACAGCACACTTTAAGAATCTTAGATATTTCTAGACTGTCCATCATCAAGACATTGGAAGGAGTAGAAGTACACATTTCAGTGCCTTTTAGAATAAACTGGATGCTTCATCTGAAATAAAAAAGTTTGTGGTTTTCAGTAGGGCCTCATCTGAGGAAGACGATAGCTGAGAATCACACCGTGTAATGGACGACATTTATCTGAGAAGTTCTGAATAAATTGCTGACAATCACAGGCTGTTACACGATTAAAGCCTTTTTGACTTTGCTTAAAATGAAATGCTTGTATGACTCGCCTCAGACCTTCGCCCATACGCCATAAGAAACAGATTTTTTTTTTTATCAGAAATAAGATGCTCCAGCTGACAAGAAAAGTGTAGAACTTCTTAAACTGTTTTACACCCCAGTGCTGTTGAATTCTCGAACTCTGAATTCTCGACTCTAGTTCTGGTTGCAGGGCAAATCACAGGTTTATATTACTGTATTCGTTCTAAAATATGCTATCATTTCTCTAGTAACAACTCAATCACAGGGACTTGAATGTGAGGAGGATGGAGGAATTTTTGCTTTTCGGTGTCTCTGCAAATTGATGTGGTATTCAAGGAATAAAACACTTCAAGACATGCTGTGATTGGAATATTTTCAACTTCAGGGTGGTAACAGTAACTCCGCTTTGTGTTAGACTATCACATATTTGACATAATATCACATATTTTACCATAATAGTACACCACTGAGTATTTTATTCCTTACTTAGCTCTAAAACTTATATAGAATTAATTCTGTTTTGTTATAATTCCTTTCCTGTTATGCATAAAAGAAAATTTCTAATTTTAGAACATTTATGATGCAGGAAAAGCTGTAAGGTCATAACATATGAGCTCTGAGATTGATGATTATATAGTCTCCAGTCGTCTCTTACATTTTTAAGAGTGTAATAAAATAAACAGAGCAAAAAAAATCAAGTCTGAGGCTGAACAGCAGTAGTTTCAGTAGCCGCTAACACTCGGTATGGGTTTGTTTTTGCCGTCATTTTCAATTGGCATAGTGGGGAAATTCCAAATGGTTATGTTTTTAACTTGGGTTATTATAATAACGTACTCTACTCACTTGAACTGTGGAACGAAGAGCGTGTGGAGATGTTGATCTCTTGTAGGTGTTCCAGGGTTTCCGTGTGGAACAAGCGAATGCAGGAACCCTCAGAAAATGCCATCCACACCCCTCCACCGGCTCGTACCATCTGAGTGACGCTCACCATTGGATCCTGGTGGGCCTCAAACCTCTGAGAAATGAGGGAATAAAAATAAAGAAAAAAGATCAGTGGCGGCTCGTGGTGATATTAGATGGGAGGCTAAAATTGAATATCAGTAAATAGGGAATTATTTACATTGAGTAAAAGTCTCATCAATGTTGTAATAGGAATGGTGTGGGGAAAACTATTACACATACAAACTTAAAGACAGACTGGCAGCTGCATCAGTGATTTAAAATGAAAAGTTCATGCCACGATTCTTCTGAATACCAGACACGGTAAACAGAAAAGTGTAACCCTTTCATTCAAACCAGAAATCACCAAATATAGGATTTGTTCTGTTGTGTAATCTGTACTTTGATTGGACAAAATGTGTTTAGTCTATCAACTTTTAGTTTCCCACATGACTGTCACAGGTAGGCTGCATAACTCTACAGTCTGGGATAGAAAGAAATCAGCCCCAGCCTTGCTTCTTCATACAATTCTGTGTATTTTTCTTACAACTGCTGGTTGCTTGGTACCACAAAAGTCCAAAATAAGACATTTATTAACAGGAATTGTCTTTGTAACACAATGAGGCGCTTAGCCTTGCTTGCACGTTTATACCAGCATTGATACTGGTTTTTTTTCCATTATTACCGTCAGTTCTGCTGATAGTTCTGATAGTAGTGATCTTCAAAAAAGAGAAAAGGTGACACTTTATTTTGTCACTTGATGATACACCTAGAACTTGAAGCTCTAACAAAAATAATTAATACTAAGATACATATATAAGATATGAATTTAGGTCATTATTAAGAATTTATTGCTCATTATCACAACTTATAATGGAGTTATTAGACCTTTACTCCTAATAAATCTCCAGTTATGTAGCAATGCAGGTCTTTACGACTAATATGTAGTAAACATTTTACATTTAAGTGTCTAAATGGAGCTTTAATAAGCATTGCAAGACAGTAATTAACCTCTTAGTAACTGTTCCTTAATATGACGTGTTAATGAAGAAAATATACTGTACTATCAAAAGTTCTCAGAAAATATCACATTAATATTGCCTCCCCATTAAATCACTTTTAGTCAGCAGTTAGTTGAGTCATTACACAAACCCTAAACACTAATGGGTTATAAGTAGGCCAGAGAGGCCTGGAGACCAAAGAGAATCAACAAACTGACATAATTAGGACGTAGTATGTTATAGAGCTCAGTGAAGCATAGTAAAAACACTGTAATCTCTCTCCCACTCCCTGTCCTTCTCTCTCTCTCTCTCCCCTACCTTCGCATTTGTTACCTGGAAAAGACAGCAAACACAACGATGGTCCATAATGGCATCAGTTCCTTAAAAAAAACGTATCTACCGCCGTTCCCTCCACACACATACACACACACTCCACTCCCCACTGTTGTTTACTCTCTCCTGCTGAACCCAAGAGCAAGGATTTGTTTGTACACATGAAGTAGAAAAATCCTCCTCTGACAGCAGGCGCTCAGATGCCCGAGCCTGCATTTGGCAGCATTAAGTCTGAAGACTGAACACACAGACATAAATGAGGTGCTATGTGGAGTGACCGAGGGCTTGTTTTCATGAACCACATTCCTAGTATAAGTGGCACTACAACACATTATTGCTTGAAGCCTCATGAGGCCGGTCTCAGATGTGCCACGGGTCATTTTCGCCTTATTGTAGACTCTCTGCAAAACTACACCGCAAGACTCCTAATGATCCCGCAAGCCATGCTGGTTCCAATTTTAGGACATTTAACTTCTGTTCTTCTCCATAGTGCACTGTTTACCGCTAAATAACAGAGCTAAAAGTTTCCACAAAGTACAAGATTGCTGAAATGATTTATGGCTTGGGATACAGATGTGGTCACAGGAATGGAAAGGAAGCTACCAAGAGGACAATAGAGTATTGACATTTTTTTGTAAAAGCCACACACTCTGCTAGCTATTACAATGGATATAAAATGTCTACACACCCTTGTTAAAATGGCAGGTTTTTGTGAAGTAAAAAAATGAAACTAAGATAAATCATGTCAGATCTTTCCCCACCGTTAATGTAAAAATGCAAACTATTCAAATAAAGTGAAAAACAATCAGAAGCTTTTTAAAGAAAAATGAACTTATAATAATCTAGTTGCATAAGTGTGCACACCCCTAAACTAATACTTTGTTGAAGCAGCTTTTGATTTTATTACACCACTCAGTATTTTTGGCTAAGAGTCTATCAGCATGGCACATCTTGACTTGGCAATATTTTCCCACTCTTTCTTGCAAAAACGTTCTATATCTGTCAAATTGTAAGGGCATCTCCTGTGCACAGCCCACTTAAGGTCACCCCACAGATTTTTAGCTGGACTGGGTCTGGGCTCTGGCTAGACCAATCAAAAACATTGATCATCTTTTGGTTAAGCCAATCCTTTGTTGATTTGGATGTATGCTTTGGGTCACTGTCATGCTGAAAGTTGAAATTCCTTTTCAACTTCAGCTTACTAGCAGATGCCTGAATGTTTAGCACTAAAATCTAATTGGTATTTGTAGCTATTCATGATTCCCTCCACCTTGATAAAAGCCCCAGTGCTGGCTGATCGATATCTTTCAACAAGTAAGATACTGTGTCGTTTAAAGGAGTAGATGAGGATGCAATGGCAGGTACAAAGTGCAGTTTATTAGAAAACCAGGCAGACAATCCAAAGGGTAATGCAGAATTGTAGATCAAAAAAATAAGCAAAAGGGCAGACGATGAACAAACAGGCTGAAGTAGGCAAGACAAAAATCACAAAACACTGGGCAGAAACTGGGTCAAAAACAGGAGAATCAAACACGATATATAAGGCTTGGTATCTGGCTGGTTCTGCCGCTGGATTCCAGGTGAGGTGCTTGGGTTTTGCTCATAGTAATGATGTCAGGGGTTGAGCAATGCAGCTAAAGCCCCTGTTAAAACGTCTATAAAAGTTTGCAAAGCCTAGAAATCTCTGTAAATCCTTTACAGTACGTGGTGTGGGTCATTTGAGAACCGCAGTGATTTTTTCCTGGTCCATGGGAACCCCCTCTGCATTGATTACATAGCCGAGAAACGACACTGCGGTCTAGGGAAATTCGCATTTCTCCCCTTTAACAGAAAGTTGGTGTTGTAGTAGCCCATCTGGCATTACGCAGTACTCATAGTGGCCACTAGATGTACTAAAAGCTGTCTTCCATTCATCCCCTTTGCATATGCGAACCAAATTGTAGGCGCTTCAGAGGTCGAGTTTGCGAAGAACAAGGGGTGATCAGAGTTGCTCGAGAGCAGCGGCACCAATGGTAGAGAGTACCTATATTTGACAATGCACTGGTTCAACCCTCTACAGTCAGTACACGGTCAAAGACCACCCCCTTTCTTCGCCACAAAAAAGAAGCCAGCTGATGTGGGAGAAGTGGAAACCAAACCAGGTTTTGTCATCAAAGAAACCAAACATGAGCAGCATCAAAGTGGTGCACAGTTTTAAAAAAAACTGTTCTTATTTCTCAGAAAAGTCCATGCGAAAAAAGAAGAGCCTTTTAAGACCCTCTTGTATAATGAGAAAGAGGAGACATTTAACAAGTGCTGCAGCTAATGAGGTACAAGAGAACTGTACTGCTCCTTATCGGGCCTCTGCATGCAGGCCCTTGAGGTCCATTACTGAAAAGCTCCCACTGTGAGTTCTCCAGTGCAAGGGTGATGGAGATTAGTTGGTAGGGGCAATTCAATGAGGGGAAATAACACTGTTCTCTTCTCTACACACCATCAGATGGGGATTAGCACCTGTTCATGTGTGCCCTTGCCTAAGGCAGCTCCTTTTGTTTGAGTGCAGGGGAGATGAAGAAGACTGCCTTTGATGGGTTTTTTCTTTTAATTGAATTGCCCTGGCAGTGGGTGTATTTCTCATTCTCATCATTCTCATCATGCATTGCTCTCTGCTGGCTGAGTGAAATTTGGCTTGATTCTTTTCTCAGTTCCCAAATGAAGACAAGTAAACACTGTCACACAACACCCCTTATAAAGATATATAAACTTGGGTTATATCCTGTTTTCTGCTTGCCTTCGCGGCAGGGTGGCTAATCCAAAGACAGTTGTCTTTCCATTAAACGTTAAGGGGCATCAGCCTTCATTACACTCCTGGGCAAAAAATGGGCCAAGCCCAAAATGGCAAATATTAAGCTTTTAATGATCTTAACAACAAATCATTGGTCAGAAAATTGGCAAGAATTAAACAAATGCACTCCTGTGACCTCCTTTGCCACCGTTTGCTCGTTTACTTTTGCTGCAGTGAACTGTTTGGGGAAAAGCTAGAAACAGGGAAAGTCACTTGTATAGTCTTCTTGTACACAAAGGTAAAATCATGATAATGATTAAAAATTTTGACGTAAAAATTCATACTAACACATGTCTGGGTGAACAAAATGTTTCCAAAAATATCTTCTGGGATATTTTTTTTTCTTAAAAGATTAGTCATTATTTGGTTATGTGCCACACCTGATGCAGTCCATTAAGGGCCACAAGGCTTAAACATTTAAAGAAATCAATGCTAATTTCCTGACCAATGATTTGTTGTTAAGACCATTAAAAACTTAATATTTTGCCATTTTGGACCCCCGTTTTTTGTTGCCCAGGAGTGTATATGCACCTTCTCCTCATCAGAAGGGCTAAATACAGATGGCTTTAATCCCTCAACTCTTTCAAGACCTTAAAACATTTTATTTTACTCAAAGTAATAATAATAATAATAATAATAATAATAATAATAATAAGTATCCAATTTGTTATCCATTCAATATATTTAGCTAAACAAAATACTACTGGAAAACATAATAGTGTTTCTGAACAGTCCTCTGGCTGGTTAACCATTCTAGGTAGAACCATTTTTACTTGTAGGACTCTAAACTTACTCAAAGAACTCTACTTGAAGAAATATCTAAATATGCTGCCCCAAAGGGTTCTTTAAACTTCAAAATGCTTCTTTAAAATCCTGAAGGGTTCTTGTTAATGAATTATAAGGACTACTACAATTACAGCTATTCTTAAAACCCAGAGGAATTTTCAGATATTGGAATACACTCAGAAGAAAAGGGGTTTTCTTCATCTAAGATAGGAAAACACTTTATTATATGGTTCTATACAGAACCTTTAAGAATTCCCCAAGGAGACCACATAGAGCCCTTAAGAATTCTACAGTGTATACTCATTTAGTTTTGTTAATCTCCATCTGGTACCTGCCTCTTAAAGAACCCTTAAATCTTCTATGTAGAGTTCCTAACCATCCAAAGACGTTCTAAGGAGAACTTTTTGTCCTAGGAGTGTGAGCATGAACCAGGATCCTTCCTTACATGGATTCTGGCACGGAGAAACATTTAGAAGGATGGTCTCTTTTGCCCCATTATGCCTGACAAAGATTTCTAAGGTTTACCCTATGCACCACTTTCTCATCTGGAAACCAATGCTTAAAATGCCTTGTTCACAGATGTTCTCCAATCCTGAAGCCAGATCACTGACTTTGGGCAGCCAGAAGGCACTTACTGAAGTTTTCTAACCTGGAAACCGTTTTGCTAGTAATGCAGAGCCAGTGTTTGACATAGGTGACATATGCAGCTGTCTAGGGTGCCATCCTGGGGAGGCGCCACTGTACCATGCATTCAAGTGTACGCTGAAAAGCAAGTAGCCAGTGTCTAAACACCTCTCATTAAATATACCTCAGCCATCTTCCTTTGCAGGTCCTGTGGAATGGTATCAAGACATGGTAGCACTTCTTCAGACAGGGTACAAATGCAGATTTTCTTTATCTAGTAGGAATATTCAAATCAGACGTCAGACCTCACAGAGACACAACAGGGTGGCATTGGGTAGCCAGGGTGAGCTCTATCCACCGAGAAAATCTGGTATTTGTCAGTGCACCCAACGCGGAGTTATTAAGTTTCAAATGATGAGGAGTTACCAAAGGTACCAATGCTCTAGAGTTGACGGTTGAGAAATCAGGACTGATCTCAGTCCACCTGAAGCTCTAATTCAAGCAACACACTTTGCTATCTGCAGTTTAGCTTTGAATGACTGAAGAAGAGCACTAATAGCTACAATGCTACATCTCAACTACAGCCAATGGCTCAAGATGTCCTAGAGACGAAGAGATACGGTGTGGAATAAGACAGCACTTTTTTACTGTTCAGTGATGATCAACAAGTTGATTTCAATACTCAAAGTGAGCAATGGAGGATGGCATCAAAAAAAGGATGAACAAAATGTTTTGAGGTGGGGGTGAATAAAGTAAGATTTTAAAAGCTGCGGCTTACAAGCAGCACCTCAGGGTATGGCCGCATCTGCATTTGAGTTGTCACTGGAGAAAGATTATGAGAAGGTCCAGTCTATTTCATCAGCCAGTATGGTTTATAAGTGACAGACAACAAACCCCCAGATGAGAGTGTGTGACCACAACAGCAATGGATGGTCAGGCTATAGCCTTATTGATCTTCACACACAATCAAATTTGTCTGTCACTGGTTGCCAAGCACTTTTGAGTTATGGCCTGCACTATTCCATAATGCTATTTTTAGAAAGGTATGAGAGAACAGCTTGATAAATGGGAATTTTCAAGCAGGAACCTTACCCGAGTGGACAAGCTGGAGACGTCGATGACTGAGACGGAGTTGCCACAGCTGGCCCATATGGAGTCGTCTAAAGCCAGCAATGTCCGAACTGGCTCATGACCCACTAAGACTTTACGACTAGACTCTGGGTTCCACAACTCACCTATAAATCCCAACATATAAACAGTTGATATAAATTAACAGATAAGAAATGCTAGAAATAAATGATAAAAGGGGTGTAGGATAAAACAGTTAAAAAAAAAAGTCACTTAGCACTTTCACTTCACATCAAATAGCATAGTCACAAAAAAGTACCGCATGGTAATTTGCTCAAGGCAAGTCACTTAAGCTAGATTGGTTCTATTAGCACTGAAGAGTGTATCCCTGTGGTTGTGAGCCAAACGAGTAAAAGCGGTGTCAGTGCTGTTTTATACCTAGCAGCAGTTCCAAACCAAAAGGATCATACCTGATGATGAAATCGGTATGTGGGCTGTACCTCATGAAATCACTAGTTGTTAGCATTGTCACTAGTCAGGTTAATGACTAAACATTTTGTAATGTAAAGATTCCTCTCCAGCTCCCTCTTCTTCCTCAACTATTCTCCAAATGAGGCAGATCTCTTTCTTTGAGTTCTAATTACAGGGCGTGATTAGATGGAGTGTGTTGCACAAGCTCCCACTGCACCTCCATGGCCTGCTAATGAAGCAAAATTAAATAAGGAAGGGTGGCGAGTCATTTAATTAACATTTTGAGTTGTTTATTTCTGTCTTTGAATCAGGAATAGACCAACAATGCCTTCTGAATCTTTAGGTTAATTGCCTAGCATATTCTAAATGTCAGTCTTCCTTTGTTTCAAATGCACACAGTGAAAAAAAATGTCTCATGGACACTCATACATTAGATTTGTTTTTACATCATGGAGGGGAAAGAGAAACATCCAGAGGTGTGACCTTTAACAAGAGAGTTTTTGATTTCATGTCTCATTCATATGTATATTATAGTATATTGCGTTAGAGGGTGTTCATTACCAATGTACACACCCAATTATCAAACTTATATATGTTATTCATACTCATTGAATTAAATCACCAATGAGGAAACAAGGAATATTCTTCAAAACTACTATGTAAGAAAGGAATAAAAAATACTTGGGGTCATGCTGTTCTAGGAAAATAATCAACAGAGTGAAGTGGTGTCATGTGGCCCAAGCAGACTTACTTTGACCACCTGAAGTTGATTACCACAGCAATTTGCAGACGCTGGGAGATTTTATTTATTAAAGAATCGCATGTTGTACTTTTTCTCCACTTATTTACAATGAATGTTGTGGAACGTCCACAAGACAAGTTAGAAAATTTCCCTTAGCTATAAAGAGTTACTCCCTAACCAGACTTTTCTTTTTTCTCTCTCACTTAGAAGACAGAAGAAAGGAGAAATGGAAAGCACAAACTCCTCTGCCCTGAAGACTTTCACGTGGTGGAAAACCTACTGATAACAAAGCGCTGATACTGGAGACTCTTTTCATACTTGTTAAATAGGTCTAATTACAGAAAGTTTCACCATATCAACAATTACACATTTTTTCTTTGTTAACTAACATGTTTTGTTTGAAATTGTTTAATATTAGTTTTACATGATATGGAGTATCCACTATACACATCCCTGTGAATTATTACAGGAACAATGACATATTAGAACAAGGCAGTTTGCTTCCAAGTTATAATGACAATTATATTTTTATCCCTATGTGTAATTTATACTATAATTTATTCTTTTTTTTAATGTTTTACTTATTGCACTTTAAAAAATTCATATCTTTGTTTATATGTATAAAATTGTATTTATTTATTCATTTATTCAAATTACATGATTTCTCTGGAACTCATCTACTTTTTTTTTAACCGAACACTAATTTTTAATATTTTTAATGTTTACTAGGCATACAGCACCAGGGCCATAATTAATCTTACTTTAAGCTTGGGTGGAATTAATGCTTTGCAGTCAGAGGCAGGTAAACAGAAGAAAGTGATAAACTCTTGAAGCAATGGCTGCTTTTTCTGTCAGCTGATGATGGCTGCTGATATGCTGTAGGCTCCAGGCCTTATGCCTAACAGCATTTAACATGCAAGTGTATGGACATACACACATCAAACACAGGTTGTTGGCTATGCATCTTGCATGGGAATCCTAAATTGTGATGTGCCTGGTCACATACATTGTCATTACATCGCTCTTACTTACAACAAATGAATAAGACACTGAAATGATCGTTTACTTTCAAGTTAATACTGAATTCCATACTTCACTAACACAGAACCCAGAGCTCATCTCATCTCACCTCGTCTCATCTCTGCATGCGTACTAAATACATGACAGGACACAATATGTTTTTCATGCACTCCTTTGTGCATTCATGCTATTAGACAAAAAAAAAATCCTAGAATGTTTGATGTTGATGAAAGAACAAATTGAACTTGGAAACAATCAGATGCATTTGTAGTATTTTGATTTGATTACCCTTTTACTCCATTGAGTCCCTTTCATTGGCAGACATAATAATATAATCATTATCACATTTAATTACTCCTTCCATTTAGTGCTTCATCCCATTAGTGAAAAGGAAAACACATTGAGAGACACTGTCTACACCAGCACAAAATGCTTCATATATATATATATATATATATATATATATATATATATATATATATATATATATATGTGTGTGTGTGTGTGTGTGT
>CM075022.1:16764654-16778850 GCA_037576675.1 Pangasius sanitwongsei
ATATATATATATATATATATATATATATATATATAGATATATATATATATATATATGTGTGTGTGTGTGTGTGTGTGTGTGTGAGTGTGTGTATTTGATCTAATCAATACAAAATATAAATATATAATGCTATAGCTATTTTGGAAGGAGCCAAATGAACCACATGTTTATTTTACGCATAGCTATATTATAGAGTACGAATGCACTAACTGGCAATAAAAATACTTCTTATACACTTTTAACTGTAATTTTCACTCATAATTAGTCTAAGCTCTGAAAACGTACCAATTAGTGTTTGAAGATTTAAAAAAATCCCAAATTTTGAACATCCCGTGGAGAGCCATTAAATCCATTATTTTTTTAAAAAAAAGGAAAGAATATGGCAGAAGGGTAACTCTGAAGGAGTTAGAGAGACCCACAGCTAGGATGAGAGAAGCTGATCACAAGACAAGCCTAGCCTGGACACGCCACAAATCTGGGCTTTATGGAAGAATGGTGAATCATGTGAAATCCTATTTGGACTTTGCCTAAATGCATGATGGATTTTCAGAAAGCATGTGGAAAAAGGTTCTCTTGTCTGATGAGGCCTATTTGGCCTTGGCACAAAGCCCTATGTTTGGCAGAAACCCAACACAACTCATCACCCTGAGAACACCATCCACACAGTGAAGCATGGTAGTGGTAGCATAATGTTGAGAACCACCTTTGGCCTCTTGGATGCTTTTCTGATTTCTTGTCCAGCCACTGACTATTGTTGGATGGCCTCCTCAGGAGTGCTATATCCTTTCCACTTTTTAAGAAAAGATTTAATGCTTTGTTGGATGTTCAAAGACTAGGATATTTGTTATAACCAAATCCTGATTGATAATTGTTACAAAACTTTGTCCCAGGCTTGTTTTGATAGCTGCTTGATCTTCATAATGCTGTTTGTTTAGGTATGTGCTCTAAAAAAAGGACAAGTGTATTTAGATTGTGGTGATGTGACCTTTTAATTGCACGCAGGTTCGACTCCATTCAACTAATTATGTCACTTCTGATGGCAGCTGGTTGTGCCAGAACTCATTTGGAAGGGGCGAATACTTATGCTAATCTAACATTTATGCTTTTTATTTGTAAATAATTTTACAAAGTATATTCATTCCAGCAACACTTCAGTATTATTGGCAATTTTGTATAGATTCACGACATATAATCCCAAATAAGACAATTTCAGTTCCACTACAAAAGGTAGAAAATTTCAAGGGGGGGGGTGAATACTTACACAAGCCACCATATCTTTATTTATTTAAATGCATGGATTTTTTTTTTTATCTTTCTCTTTGAAAATTTGTGTTTCATGTACCACTTGGAAATTAAGATTCAGATTCTGACAGGTTCAAAAAAAAAAAAAGCACTGGGACAGAGAAGTGAATGCTGCATACACATGGGCAGCCTTTGAAAAATTCAGATCAGATAGAATCCTGCTCTGAGTCTTATGTAACGCGTACCTCCAGGCGCTCTCTCATAGCTGAGCAGTGTGCCATCCTGCAGGCCTGCGAACAGGAAGTTAGAAGCGTGTTTGAGACACAGGACAGGAGAACCCTTAGTATTCCGGAGGTCCAGAAGACACTGAGCTGATGTGTCCATGCTCCCATAGACCAGAATACTGTGGAAAAGAATATATCAAAGAATAATAAGTTCATTTTGCCTGAACGTTTCAGTGGTCTGTGTAACTTTTGGTAACCATCTCAACTACTCACTTGACTTATAACCTTCTTTTATTTTAAATCTTTTAATTTCCTTGTTGTATTTTTTCTGATTATATTAATTATAATTATATACATTTCTTTACATTATGTATAAAAATATATTTCTAATATCATTTCTTCTTTTTTATTTATTGGGTTTTACATATTCATATATATTCTGTATGTACATATACAAGAATTGGGATATGTATAGAAATTGATTTTATTTATTCAATTATTTTTTATTAAAAACAAGAATCAAAATTCATTCCGCAGAAAAAATGGAGAAAAAGAGGGTTATATTTGCATCATGTTCTCGACAGAGGAGCAACTTCTTACAAAGGTATGTAACAAAAAGGTTCTATTCACATATGAGCCTTTCGCTAATTTCACTAGAATTCTCCTAGCTCTCATCTGATTATGTTGAGGCATCTTCACCAGCAATTTAACTTTGCCTTGCATTCTTATTAAATTACATTTTTTTTTAAAAACCTGCAAAAATGATGCTACTTTATCCAGCAATGTAATAAAGATAAGAAGAAACATGTTAAATCTTTCATAATCTCATTCACACCTAGGGGTAATTTGGTGTAGCTAATCCAGCTACTGGCATGTGTTCGGATGTTGAACCTGGAGGAAACCACCACGGACATATGGGGAACAAGTGAAACTCCACACAGATGGTAAACTGAGCTCAAGATTGAACCCAGGAGCCTTGACACCATTCAAATATTTTACATCTCACACCTCAGTTTTCACCAGTTGGTGCTTGGAGCAATCAACCTCTTAACCCAACAATCACGCTACCTGCCATCATCCAGGCCGACGCAGACTGTGTTCCCGGCAGCAGCGGTGTTATGGAGAGCAGGATCAGCGTTGTCAGAATGACTGGGCTCAGACACAAACTCCAAACACCGAACAGGAGCTCGTACCTGAAAGCTTTTCACTGAGCGTGGAGTAGTTCGATTCAGGGAGAAAATCTCCACATGACCCTGTGCACAATCTCCGCCACTCGCTACCTGCAAGAGAAATAAAGCAGAGATATCACTGAAGGAGACAGTTACTTAAAGACAAGTTATTTTGCACGTCCAAAGCAGGGTAACAGAAGGATAGGGGAGAGAAAGAAGCAGAGAGAAACACACCAGGAGAATATAAAATACACAGGAACATACAGAAGAGGTCTGTAGCCTACTTGAGTGCCTATGTCGGTTTCCTACATAAGCTTCCATATAATGGTATTCATGAAAGATGGTGGAATTTCCAGGAGGTTATGGGAAGATGACTAGTTATGGGAAGATGACTAGTGACAGCAATATATCCCAACATGAGTTGCATTAATTCATCTTCGGTAACTATTTTATCCCGGTCAGAGTCCTGGTAGATCCAGAGCCTATCCCGGAAATACTGGGAGTGAGGTGGTAACACACCCTGGATGGGATGCCAGTCTATCGCTGGGCACCATGCACACACATTCACACACTCATTCACACCTAGGAGTGTAGCCAGTCCACCTACTGGCAGGTCGGAAACCCAGACGGACATGGGAGAACCCCAAGCTCAGGATTAAACCAAGCTTGAAATCTGAATGGTCAAACTGATTTAGACTAACAATTAAAAAAAAAAAAAAAAAAAGTAGTTTATTTTATATAGAATGTGCATGATGATGCTGTGTTCATCACAGCATGAACTACTGAGCAGGAGACCCATCCATTTTTTTTAATGGTGCCGATTTATCAAATATAAAGTGCAGTACACAGTATTATGTAATACATTTTGGTTAACATAGAATATTATGAGGCCTTATTCATATAACATGAGTCAGTGTTCCTCAAGTTCCTCATATTCAGAGTTGACTTACGCAGGTCAGTTCAGTTTATTGAAATGACCTGCATGTAGTTCATGCCTACGAGGTTGCCAGATCTTCCTTTAGTAGAAGCATCTGAGATAAGGTTTTTCAATAGCCATTAATATGCCATTAAGAAAAAAGAATAGGGGATAGAAAATGTGGACTGAAGAAACAGATCACATTTTTCCTTTGCTGTAATGTGTAATGTAATAAAATACAACAAGCAAGAGACAATTTAATATTGCAATTCTAAATACGGCCCGTATTGAATAGGAAGCCAATTTTGTAGTCAGTGATTTTATTTATTTACTTATAATATAGTAATAACTGTGGCATTTTTTCTGTAAAACTTTGCCAGTCATTACACTACTGACGATCACTGTATTGTCTGTTCTAGCCAGTGGTATAATCAGGATGATTCTGTATCCATTATGTTTGACCAACCAATGTGCTACATTACATCTAGCTCCCATGGACGCCATGCAGGCAGGAAGGTGAACAAAATGGTGATGGAAATAATGACAAAATGTGGGATCATAGATCTGCTACTGTGCTGTACTCTTAGATATAAAGAGTCTGCAGCTCTGTTTGAAATGATTCCTTTCCACTTTATGCTTGTGCTTGCAAAGCTCAAGTCGGACTGCCTTGATCAAATTTCCACTTTTTCTCTTTGCCACAATATTTTTTTTGCCTGTCAGCAATTTCAATTTCAAAGCTGAGAGTAAAGTTGAAATCAAATATCCTTTCAAATCAAGGCCATCTTTTCTCGGATATCTGACATTCATAACCACTGTGCCTAATGCGTTCAGAGATTCATCTCAATAACTTAAAAAAAAAAATGGAGAGATCTTTTCATTACTTGAGTGGAAAGGGATCTTTGAATTGTATTGACACTGTTCAACAATGTTGGGTTTTCTTTTGGATTGATGATTGATTGGAGTGAAAGAAAAGCACATTTGGTTGGTTCTATGGTAAATATAGGGAGCCAGCGATGGCTGCTTAGGAGGCTAAAATCTAATATCTATCAATAGCTTGATAATGAAACTATTAGTGTTGAGCAATGCGTTATATCACAAAAACAATGTAGGACAAAATATTACACACACATACACACATACACTTAAAGGAAGATGGGCAGTTAAATTTGGCAGCCCGTGCTATGTTTCTTTTTAAAAAAAAAAACAAAGGCAAACAGAAAAGCTGAAAACCTTTCAAAAGCTCTAAACTTACAGATCCGTTATCTGACCTTTTGTGTAATTTGTACTTTGCCTAGACAATGTGTGCTAAGTCTGTCGGCTTTTAATTTCTCCTGCAAAGGCATTTTTTGGGGGGAAAAAGAGTAAATAATCTCCTTCACTGGCATTCATTTCACACGCAAATGTATTTCTCAGTCGGTGCTGATGACATGTTATGGATATTTTAAAAAATATCAGCACAAATAGAGCTCAGATCACAAGACTGTCACTGATAGGCTGCAAGAATCTGCAGTCTGGGCTAGAAAGAAATCAGTCCCAGCCTATCTTCTTCATATTATTCTGGTATTTTTTTCTTATGACCATTGCTGGTGCTTTTGTGCTCAGTTCCATAAAAGTCCAAAATAATAATTCTGTCAACAGCAAATAATCTAATGTAGATGCGAAAAAGGAAGTCTATAAATAATTGTTGTTTTATCCTTGAAAGATAGGGGAATCTTAGCCCTGCTAGCCCATTTATAGGAAAGGAGTATGGACAGAGTAAGACTTTTAGAAATGTATCTGTCACGTAAAGCAGGGTGGAGGCGGATGTAAGTGCAGATTTTGGCCTTAATGAAAACGCAAACGATACAAATAACGAGGTTTAGAAACATAAAACACGAACTAGGATAACTAGGCAAAAGCAAACATGGACCAAAGAACATAACAACAGTAACAAACAGCAACGGAAGAAAAAAGCTAGACAATGAGTGCAGTGCAAGACAGGACTTAAATACTAGCGCTAATTAACCCAAAACGTGAAACAGGTGCATGCAGTCACGTGAAGTGATCGTGAGGTGCAGTGGTTAATGGGAAACGTAGCTCATTGCCGATTTCGCCATATTCCTGACAGCACCTCATTCAAATTCCTCCAGCAAATTTCTCCAGCAATACAATCACACTCTATCACCAAAGGCATATTTGGAAAGGGTTGCGTAATAAATTAATAATCCACTCTAAAGAAAGAGAGGGTTTTGCTTTTATCAATACTCCCTTGTGGCACCTTGTTCATTAATAATTCATTTCCAATGCAGCAGAGATGCTCACAGTTTCAAACTAACTGAACTCATTGGCAACCTAAGCGTGCCTTCGCGCAAATTGGCTCATCCGTCGATGCTTAACCCTAAATCCACCAATTACCAAAAGCTGTCACTGAGCTGCAAGTTCAAAAGCTTGAAAAGAACCAAAGTGCCAAGCGTAATATTCCCAAAATGGCACAGTGGCAGAAGGGGGAAGATGTTTCTGGACAGCGAAGATTAATCTGTTCTCTAAAAGCGAGCTGCCTAAATATAGCGTTCAGCCACAGAAAACCTGCCTCCAAATCTCTGTACCATCATTTGTTTGATTTGTAATACAGCTACAGGATGTGTAGCTAAAGGCTCATGCACTTGATAGAGAGACAAAAGGCAAATAATGGCCTGCAGCACCGGCTGCACAAGATAGCGTAGACTTATCTTTGTCCAAATCCCTAAAAATAACCCCATCCTCATGTTAGCGCTGCTCATCCTCTCTTGGATTCAATCCAATTCCTGCCCGAGTCCAGTGAGACGGGCAAACTCATCAGTACATGTTTAGAGGAATACATATCTGGAATCATGCCCTGGACTCGTCTCTGTTTCTCAGCCAGGAAACTGTGAAAACTTCTCCTTAAGCCAATGCACTGTCAGAATTAATAAGGCTATATTTGAGGAAGAGAGTAGGGAGGAGCAGAACAGGGCATCTGAGCTGTATTTTATCTATTACCCCTAATGGGCAGATTCATTCCTTCGTTTTTTTTTTTTTGTTTTTTTTTTTTAAATCATCCCTGCTTTGAGCCCAGTATTCCGAGGATAGGCTCTGATCAGGATAAACTGCTTACTGAAAATGAATGACTGAACATTTTCCCATCTATCCTTAATACAAACTTAAAAGCAACCATATAATCTTTTGACAATCAGCCTCAGTTTTGTAGTGGGTTTGAAGGGCTGAAAAATACTTCCATGGATGCACACAAAAATCCACTGGCTTCTGACGGCTGAACAAACTTTTGAACACCGTGATGCAGAGAGCTTTTGTGCACAAGATATACTCACTAGAATTGACAAAATATACTCTCATGCAGACCTACCAACCCTGAAGAGGGCTGGAGGGGAGAAAAAATCATGTAAACAGTAAAAAATGCAGCACAGTACATTTTCAATATAGTCCGAAATTGCTTGTCTAATGTAGCTCAGGGACACCGTGAAATGTTTCCACATGGCCGACATTTTCACGGTTAATTTGCCGCTCTAACACGTCTGTGCTGACTGGCATAAGATAGCAAACAGCATTTTTAATCACATTCTTAATTTTACTACCTAAAATTAGATTTGACACTTGATTGTACACTTATTTTATATTATTTCAACCTTTTTGCTCTTTCGGTTGAAAACAAGAAGTGCTGTTTTTGACCATTTTCAGTGGGTGAAATTTTGGTGCATTCCTATTAAAACCATTTAACTGATGTTAGGTTTATACTTGTTTACTGTTAGCTACGTTAAACATGAAGACTGTGCTTCTAGAATATTTTCAGGCAAAAACACATATTGCATAGTCCAATGTTCAAAGATTTTAGAAGGTTGGCAGGTTTTATCATGGGCAGGTCTACACATGGGCTTGGTTTGGTTATCTGCATCTGCTTACTGATGCTTTGGTTGCAAAAAGATGGGCAGGTATAAAAAGAATGAGTGGATACAAAGTACATCACAAACACAAGGGCATGGCTTACAGTTAAAAGGTAATTGGGGTTAAGGTTCATCTGTGTGGAAGTATTTGGACAATGATGGAGTTTTTGTGATTTTGCCTTTATACACCACCACAATGGCTTTGAAATAAAACAATCAGGATGTGATCGAAGTGCAGACTTTCAGCTTTATTTTAAGAGGTTCCACAGAAATATGGCATTTACCACGTACCTCCATTTTCACTGGCTCAAAGGTATTTGGACAATTGACTGACAAGAAGTTAACTGACTAGATGAGGTCCATTCCCTCTTACTTCAAGACAAATGTCTGGAGACAAAAGGTCTGGAGTTGGCTGGAGTTCAGGTATTGAGTTGGCATTTGGCAGCTGTTCGACTGGAGCTACCAATATGATGTACAAGGAGATCTCAATGCAAGTGAAGGAGGCCATCATTAGGCTGAAAAAACAACATAAATCTATAAGAGAGATAGCAAAAACCTAAGGTGTGGCCAAATCAACAGTTGGGTACGTTCTTAAAAAGAAAGAAAGAAAGCACTGGTGAGATCAACAAAATCGAAAGGCCTGGAAGACCACGGAAGACAACTAAAGTGGATGATCGCAGAATCCTTTGGTACAATCCCACATGGTTTTCCATTCAAGAGAATTGGCTTTCTCACCTGACCGCTCCTTAAATCATGAAGCTTGCAGTAGAAGAGCAGTATTGTTTATCTTAGCATAATTGGATGGATCATTTAAAATCAAAGAAATGTCAAATAAATTTGTCCCATGGTAAACATCTAAACATCTATTCCTTTGTCAAATGATCAATGACCAAAGGCTGTCTGAGTCTATAAAGTGAGTAAAGGGGGAAAGCTGCACATCAGAGTAGACAAAGTGTTGTCCTCGAGGAAAAATCAATATTTTAATTAATATCAGGAGCTGAGAGGCTATAAAGCTAGAGAGACAAATAAGAGGAGTGGAGGAAGGATGTTTGACTCACTGAATTATAAGCAATGTCATTCATTTGATCAAAGCCACAAGAAAAATCCCATGAGGCTATCTCATGGCGTGATTAGCGCCGTTCCTCAGTGAGGAGGCATTTTATGAAGGCTTACCCTCCCTCTGGTTTTCTCCATTTATCCAACTAGCGTGAAAATGCAACTAAATGACACCTGATGTGAACTAAACGTGGAATCGTTCACGTGGAAACGTGAAAAAAAAAAATTGCTCATAAACAGGCACATACCATTTTTAATGCTAGCATGATGAAATTCATAATCGATTTCAAATTTTAGCTCATGGCAAACACAGTATACAATATAATTTTGAACATTTTCTGAACTGTAACGTTTTAGGTCTAGCATTCTAAACTATGTTTAGCCCCAAACGTGAAAAGAAAGTAAATTTTAGTATTTCATTCCAAATGTGGCACAGATGCATCACAAGCATATCATCAGGCACAAGTCAAACCTGCAGTTTCCAAACTTTTAAACAATACTAAATCTGTGTTTGTCAGTAGACAAGGAATTATTTACCATTTGAAATGGGGGTAGGTATGTATGTATAACTGACATATATTTAATACAAGTAAATTGCTAAAGACACTTGTGAGTTTAAAAGTAATTATGTTTCCATATATGTGAGAAGAAAAAAATACCCAATCATCTGGGGGTTTTAACATGAGAAACATTGAAGTTTTAGCAAAATCAAAAATCTATATAGAATTCTGAAGACTATTAATTTTTTTTTTTAAAGACATTGGATTTAAAATGGTTCAATATTTTCAAACCAGGGTTGGAAACTGTTTTTTTTTTCAATGTACAAGTAAACTAAATGCCTTTTAAATGCCTTACATATTAATCATTTAGATTCTTCTCGAAATGTCTTTTATTTTAGTTACTAAAATAAAGTTTTAGCTTTTAGAACAATTAAGGTGCCTCAGTGGCCAACTTTAGATGTTTCTTTAAGCCATCACCTCATTAACCAGCTTGTGCAGACAAAACCATCATGATGTCAATTCTCTTTCAGATTCACTCCTGAGTCTTGCCCATAATATCCCCTGTAATTCAGAATATCCCCAAATACAATTAACTCAAACACACAGATAAGGGCATCCTTTTGTGTCCAAGGGCACTGATTGGATTTGTCCAACTGCTATGGACCTTAGGATTATGTGATAAACTGAACAAAACTAGAGAGCAAAGATGAGCATGTGAAACTTCTAAAAGTGATATTACTTGGTTATTATATATATAGACGAAAGTGGTGGGAGGCTGAATATTGATTGCTTTATGGATCCTGAGATGAATTTTTATGAACAGGAACGACTGTTATTAGAGATTCTGACCTTGGATCTTGTTTTGATGTTATTATTCCAATAAAGCAATGTTTTGCTGTATAACATATTGCAACACAAGTCTTACTGTAGTAGTAACCTGTGTCATTATGTCAATATGTTATTTCAGGTACATGTCCTATATATAGTGAATGATGAATACATTGAAAACGTCATAATGCGCCCATAAGGCATATGGCTATACACATCATTACAATTCATTTTGAAAATGTAATGCTATTTAGAAAAATAATTAGTGTTCATCATAGGTAGCTAATTTAGCATATTTCAAGAAATAAAACGGTGAAATGCTGTTGATTCAGTACAGGTTTTTTTTAAATGATAAACTTTATTTAACTTTTACCTTACAAACACTACAGATCAATGATCAAAATAGGGTTAGAATTTCATACATCTTACCAACATCAGTAATCTATACTTGTATAACTGTAATTGTAATGTATTTTCATAAACAGATATATGACTATTTTATAATATGTTGAATATATAAAGGTTTTCAGTTTTTTCTTGTATTGTATTATTTAGTTGTTATAGTTATTAACCTGTTTGACTGGTCCCTTAAAATGAATAGGTTTAATCTAAACCTCAATAACTCAAAAACATGTAACCTGTAAATGATATCAACTCGCTCTGCCAGTGGAAAGTTCAGGAATTAATGTTATTGTACACTTTTAAATAATGTTCAGTGAGGGGATCCCTGGCTATAAAAATTTTCAAGAACCTCTGTTATAGATGGTCTTTATAATGACATATACTGTATATATATATATATATAAATTTGTTACCAATATTGTTGATATTTCACACATAGACAAAGTAGTTTAATTCAACTTACCCAGAGGTATCCCTGAGGAAGCGACGTGCTCGCTGCAGAGAAACCAAGCAGAGCACATTGGACTGGATTGTGCAGTGCGGCTTCTAGCTAAAAAAAGAAAAAAATCATTTTTTATTGACAAAGTCATACCTTCTAATAATATATTTTCAGTGTCATTGTAAAAGTGAATTCAAACCAGCGTGTTTGTGAACATTCCTGAAGTAGTCATCCAAAATTCCTGAATAGATCATCCAAAAATGAAAAATTTACACAATTTTTCCCAATATAAAAGATATCAGGTCACTTGAAAATTGCTTCAGTCCTCCAACAAAAGGTGGTGTTCATAAGGCTACATGACATCTACATAAGCCCTTTATAAACCCACATCAGCTGTGATAGATGTCAATTTTGACGTCAAGCTGACTCCTGAGTCAACTGACAGATTTCTGTTGACATAATGTTGTGTTATGACACCTTGCCAACCTGCATTAGAATGTAATAACGACTTCATGAAGTGACATAGCTCACCAAGTGAGGGTTAATAGGAAAATTGAACAATGGTAGCACTTACAAAAGTTCTTCAGTGTCTTCTGTACTTGGCATTAGCCAACTTGAACTTAACTGCTTATAACACTGTGACATAGTGGTTTTGACACCGACAGTCATGTCATTGTAATGATATTAGTATTAGTTACGTATATTTTCTATGACTCCTCGAGAAAGTTTGGTTTTGATGTTTGATGTGTCACATAAATATCATCATAAGTACACTGAGCTACTAGATCAACTATAATTCTTATCTACTTATGTCAAGAAGAAGCTATTTCACCTGACTTATGTTGACTCAAGAGATCAGAATTTGCAACATGTGATGTCTGTTGTAAGTTGAATTAAGGTGGAAAAGTGTGTAAATTTCATTTTGGGCCAAACTAGCGATTGCTCCACTGAACAAACGTCAACAAATCCAACTGGAAAATGCATTAGATCCAACAAATCATAATACATTGGCAATACTGATGTTTTTTTTTTTTTTGCATCATCTGATATGATGCCAATCTCTCTGAGGCTTCATGTTGTGCTATAAATAATCATTTTGCTTTTGATAAAAGCAACTCCCTTTGTTTAGCAAACACTGCCTTTTCCATCAAAGCCTGAAGCAAAGAACGAGCTCCAGTTGCTACATGTTTAGCATGTTCATGTTCATTTTTGAACATGAATAAAAATAGTTATTTGTTCCAGCACTCCTGAAGGCATTCTCATTTGGAGAAGGTAGTAACTAAAGGTAGGCCTGAGAGCTTTTCACAGCAGCTAAACACAGAGTACTATAAGGGCAATGAAAGGTAGGCCAAGGCTCTTTCCTGCTGCAAAAAAGTGTCCATATTGTCCATATATAAGGTCTAAATGTTGTTTATGTACTTTGCATGAGTGCGTCAGTGGGAGTTGGGGCACTGTGACTGTAGTTGCTGCTGACATGGTTTCAGATCATTGAAGCTCAAAGCCAAACGGGAAAAGTGGCAGCCATAAGAAATGAGCATGATGCAAATTTCGCTTCAATAAATAACTTAAATATACTGATGCAAAATATAAATATAGGAAATAGTGACAATTATTGAAACAAATACCAAGCATATATATATATACACACACACCGTACAGTAACTCTGACCATAGACTGTGTTATTGATTAGCTTGATTCTGACTGGTCTAAAGTTGTTAATTAATTTTTTATAACAGCAGCTCTGACAGTAGTTCTGCAAAGCAAGGCAAATCACAAATTTACATTAACGCATTTAGTCCTTCTTGGTACAGTAACAAGACAAGCTACATTTTTTCTTATTAAGACAAAAATTCTGAGGCCTGTGGGGGAACAAATGTTTATAACTGCTATATCGTAAGTGACAAACAAAAATATAACCAACAAGCAACTAAAGTAACTAAAATATGTGATGTATCTTCCTTTAATTAATAAAAAACTCATTAATAGTTGCTGTGGTAATTAAATTGCTGTGGTAAAAGACTTCAGGACGTGTTGTTATTAGAAAATAATCAACTTCAGGGCGGTATTATTTTCCATTAACAACATACCACGTCATGTTTTTGTTCTTACGCAGTGTACTTCTCTGTGATATTTGTGATACAAAGCTGGCGCGCATTTTAACACAACGCGAATGATGACATCAGCTGATGTTTGCAGTCAAGTTTCGTTCACACAAGTAATGTGACCTTTTTCTGCTTTGCAAAACATTTACATTTGGTGTACACAGGTGTATCCAGAGTGATTTATAAAACTTGAAAACAGCTGAAGGGAAACAATAAAAAGTATTGTGAGAATCTGTAAGGATTCAGAATCTGAGAGAATCTGAGATTTTTGCAGGGATGGAGTTACCTCTAAGACAAAGACAATTTCAAACCTATGAACATAAAACAATAAATACAAAGAAGTCTGGAAAACCAAGAAGCAAGATCAGATCAGAAAGTAATATACCTGCAGGTTCTGATAATGGAAACAGTTTTATTATATAGGCTTTTTTCAGTTGAAGAATGGTAGCATATTTTTAACATACACTGTAAATTTGTATTTTACTAAACTGGAGAATGTTAACAGTTGTTTTTAATGTAATTTTAAATGCAATTACTTACTTACTTTTTGTAATAGAACAGTGGGCACAGATTCACAGAATCTGGACAGTTGAGGATTGAAAAAAACCTTGCCTGGTCTTTTTCCGATCTTCAGCTGTCCACAGTTTGAGTGAGTCTGTGCCCACTATAACCTCAAATTCCTTTTCTTGGCAGACAGGAAATGCTTTTCTGCTCAACACAGTTGTAAAGAGTGGTTATTTGAATTATTGTAGCGTTCCTGTCAGCTCAAAGCAATGACTGAATGAAGGAATGAATGATTGAATGAATGATGGTACTTTTGTGTGTGTGTGTGTGTGTGTGCTGACCGGTGTTTGTTTGCACTGGAATTTTTATTTGCAAATGTTTGTGACTTTAAAGGTATGTTAGTAAGGTTAATACAATCTGGTACAGTGACTTTTTTGCGTATTGCAAAAAAAAAAAAAAAAAAAAAAGCTGTCCTCATTTTTTTTTACAAGCTACCTCCTTTTTCTTATTTCCACATAATTATTAGGTGCTAATACCTACTTACAAATAGCATGGATAAATATTAAAAGGCACATGACATTAAACTTATGGTTTCAGAAAGATATGGATTTTCAATGTGGTTATGGTTTGCTGCATAATTAGTAAAAAATTCTACACCAGTCCCAGACCATATAATTACCAGAATTTTACAATGTTCACAGACCACAAACAGCGTCTCCGTCGTAATATTTCACGAGAGAACGAATGCTGAGCGAAGCGGCAGAGCAGAAGGTATGTGTAATTGCGTCGTGGAGAGTTTTGTGTGTGTGTGGGGGGGGGGGGGGGGGGGGGGGGGGGGGGGGGGTGGGTGGGGGGGTGGGGGGGGGAGTTATGGCAGTAAATTGTGGGGGGGGGGGTGGGGAGAGGCACAAAACAAA
>CM075022.1:16785586-16807821 GCA_037576675.1 Pangasius sanitwongsei
AAAAACACAACAGCAAACCTATAAACACAACAGCGAAACTAAAAACACAACAGCGAAACTAAAAACACAACAGCGAACCTTTAAACACAACAGCGAAACTAAAAACACAAGAGCGAAACTAAAAAAACAACAGCAAACCTATAAACACAACAGCGAAACTAAAAACACAACAGCAAACCTATAAACACAACAGCGAAACTAAAAACACAACTCCAAATCAAAAACACAACAGCAAACCCGGACACACAACAGCAAATAGAAAAAAAAAAAAAACATACAACAGCACACCCTGAAACATAACAGTAAGACTAAAACCACAACATCAAAACCAAAAACACTTCAAAACACCAAATAAAATCGGCAAAACTAAAAACACCGAAGACCTCAACTACATATAAACTTAATTTCACGAAGCTAACAAGGTAACAGACTGAAAAAGCACAATTCTTTTGCCTTCCAATAGTCACATGTCATAATAATGGCCATGTCCAATCAGCAACGAGCATGTGATGTTCAATAAAGACTTTACCTTTCTGGTTTGAATGAATGTTGCTGTGTTTCTGAACTAGCTGTCATGTTTCTGGTGTGCTCTGATTTGTTGTTGCTGCCCTTTTAGTTTGCTAATGCGATTTGCACTTACAGGCCACTGTAGAAACTTGTACTTTACAGTACAGTATTTTAAAAGCAGAAAATGTGAAGCAGGAGTTGACAGGGAGATACATTTACATTAAAGCCACATGTGGGTGTGTTTTAGCATTCTGCGCTCTGCACTCTGTGATTAGCGCTCCTTAGCCTATAGGAATTCAATACATGGGTGTAGAGGGGAGGAATACAAACTAGCGACAGTGTGTTGGCAGGAAGCATCACAAACACTGTGGTTCCACTTCAACTGAATTAACATAGACAGACACAGTTCCTCCTTCAGAAACACCACCAGAGAGTCTGAAAGCTGCATGCTGGCCTGTCAAAGACAATGGCATGCACCTGTCTGCTATCTGATGTCATACAGCATCTTACTCAAATGGACAAGCAGATCCAGGTTGAAATAAGCAGCTCATATGATCATTTAATGACCTCCAGTTGGTGGAACAACCAAAATCACCAGTGCTAGCTGTCACAGATTGACACCATTAGGCTTCATAACCTTAACCCTTTATTGAACTGTTCTGAAGAGTCTGAAGAGCATTGTTAAAGGAAGGAGTCTCCAGTGTCAGAATATTGTAACGGTAGGTTTTACCCCACAGGAGGCTCTTCAGGAAAGAGGACCTTTGTGCTTTGCTGTTTCTTGGTAACAAGACAAGTCTTATTACTAAAAAAATAATGAAAATGATGAGTAAGAAAAAAAAAAAAGATTTTATACAGTATTTCATGAGCCGACAGTGGAACCAAAAGGAATGTCCCCCTGTGTCCCCTAACTTCTGATGGGCATAAAAAAAAAAAACAGCACCAACCAACAAATTAGCACCACAATCACTAAACGTATCACAAATATTTCAATATAAACACATTTAATGTGTTTCAAGGTAGACATATCCTTTAACAGGCCTCGGCTAAAAGGAAAAAAAATGTTTCCTTCACTTATCGCAGTCATCATATCATTAGTAGGCAGAAGAAATTCAGCAAGTGCTTCAGCATATTAGTGCTCTGAGCAGCGTCTGACATTGCCAGCATATCACAAAGCCACATTCATATTCATGTGTGGACTGATATTTTTTCTTCTCATGTCCTGTTTGGCGCATCTGATTATGATGCGTCCTGTTAATTCAATGAGAGACTCAGCGTGTTTCATCATCCCTCCTGGCACCAATTTTCTGACACAGCACAACAATGCCAATTTGGACTTATATATATATATATATAATGGGGATAAAGAGAGGACTGGGAGCCAGGAGTCTCTCTGTTTCACACCATTCTTTTATTTCATATGAAGCATGAAAACAGGAAATGCTAAAGTGTGAGAATGTTTGCTAGCCTCCAGAACCTGACTGGGCAATGCCATGGTGGAGGTCGGATTTGGCAGAAAACAACAGATGTGAAGGCTAGGAGAACGGTGTGTGGTTAATCTTCTTGATCCAATGACTGAGAAAAGAGAATAAAAGGTCCTCAGGCCCCTGTAGTAAAGCAGGAAGTGTCGCCAAGCAGACAACCCAATTCAAGGATGCTTGCCCTTCCTAGCAGTGCCCAAAGAAAAGCGGTTTAATATTCAGCTCACAGTGATCTCAATTACAAAGCACCACTACTAATCAAGCCCTGATAAGGACTGGAATGGGGCTTATATCACCCTAATCCTCTGCTGTTTTGTTCCACAGCATCTACCTTATCAGCCTTTGGTGATGGCGAAGCACAAACGAACCTTTTTTAGCAGAAGATGGGATGCTTCAAGTTGCCACAGTTTTCACCAGAGGACATATTTACCTCACCCAGTCGCAAACTGAGTGCCCTACTCCACAAGACAATTGATTTTCACTGAAGCATTTAATTTTTTGACATTATCCAGTGGTCCATGTGGTGTAATCAGGTGGAGAGTACACTGACAGTGTAATTAGCATCGAGGAGCAGGAGGAGGGGATGAAGCAAGGCAATTCACAGGAATGTGGTAAACAAAAGACGAGGCGTTAGCAGGGTGCGGCGAAGCACTGTTCTCATAAAGTACACTCACGCTGTTAAGGGTAAGTCAAACGGAGCGCTGACATTTAAATTAGCACATTTCGCTTGCTCTGTGCTGTTCTCGTCAAGGTTATATTAGTGGCTGCCTGCTCTCTCAATAAGAATGAAGTGATAGTGAGTGGGGGAATGGAGGACAAGACACTTTATGCCATGCTCAAGGCACTGTTAGAGCAGGGATGAGGTCCAGTAATTAGCACGTAACTGTCAATGCAACAGATCAGCCTCTATGCAGATGACCTCGCACTTTGGCATTGGTGCAGTGCTACCTCTGTTACCCACACACCAGAGTCACACTGCCCTCTACTGGTTAAAAGTGCATAGAGAGATGAATGTGCCTATACTACAAGCCCAGGACAAAAAAAGGAAAGTATCTAGCTAATCAGATACCCCACAAAATCCAGTGTTATAGCATTACATAATGCAACCCATTATTAGATTAGCATGCCATTTTCTAGGTAGCACATCCTTTCTTTCAGGCTGTTAAAAAAAGAAAAACATTTGTCCTTCTGCTCTATTCAGTGCCCCTTCAACCCTTTTTCCCACTTGTGACAACCCTTTAATAGCTCAGTGGGAATAAAGTTCACCTGAGAGATCATTACATGTTTGTCTAGCTCTGATGACTGCAGGCGAGTACTCAGCAAATAAATAAAAAAATAAATAAATAAATAAATAAAAGGTAGTGCAACACCCAGGATCATTACCAAGGCCTTCTCTCCCGGAACACACTGATGCGTCAAGAGTTTTTGCTGCTGCCGGCTATGCACGCAGATTAATGTAGCAAATCCTGGTTGCAATCCTCAGGCAAGGGTCCTAATAAAAAAACTGTCACCAAGTTGTAGTGCTGTATTGCACAGTGGAGAAAAGTCAGCTGTTCTTCTGAGCTTTTGAGGTTCATTGGGTGTTATTCCACCGCACACATTCAGATTACGCTCACAAATCAGAATCTCAACCTGAGATCTTACAGATTTCCCTGAGCAGACATTACTTTTGATTTTTTTTTTTTAGAAAATGGGTAAAGGCATCTGTGTGGTTTGCAGATCATGAATGGGAAATTCCACAGATGGATTATTTTACATTGCATTCAGGAAACAATCGATTTTTTTTTTTACGAGGTTACTTTATTGACAACGGCTGCATTTTTCTCTTAAATGAGAAACAGGGTTCAGTGTTTTAGCATAGAAATATGCTGACAGAAGCATGCTGATCATGATTGGTTAACATCAGCCTGAATTTGGGACACCAGCATCAGGAAGGGCAAATCGGTCCTAAAATTGGCCGGAATATGCTGTAGAATGGGACGTGTATTGGCTGGTTAATGCATAAGTGACTGAAATGTAATAGAAGCATTCAGTACTTTTTCCCCAGGCTGTGATGAAATCCTGGCAAGCTTTCGCTGACCATAATGCTTTCACTGGTCTGAGCCATGACAGTCCAAGCGACAGGCCTGCTGTGATCTAACAGTGAAGAACAGAATCAGATTGACACTTCCTTCCATCTCTGACGTAATGTGCATGCTGAGGGCACGCTTCTTTGGCCTCTACTGATCCCGGTGACACAACGGAAAATCCGTCCGACTCAGCCTTGACACTCAGTGACAACAGCACGGTATAAATAAACAACTGGCAGATTAGGGGCGGATGGAAGGAGTCTTCTTCATGAAACAAACAAAAAAAAAAAAAATCAATGGCCTTCTTCATTAATTACACAAATCCATAACAAGGCAGGGAGGAGACGCAGGGCGTACCAGGCAGGTGGGAGGCTGTGGCATCAGTAATTAATAACCCAAAGCCCCCCTAATGAAGGCATGCAGATATATGACTGCAGGTCTTGTTGATGCTCCTTAAACATACGCAGGCACTTTTTCAGTGCCCCTGCTGTTCGCATGTTTGTGTTTGCCAGAGTGAAGAAGAGTTTGCAGAAGAAGAGAGGCAAGAGAGTCGCAACACATGAGTAGAGATGTGCAAGGAAGAGTTTTTAATCCATTCTGCGGCATCTGCTCGTCACAGAGCTGAGAAAACAACAAAATCGGGAGTTAAAAGAAAGGAAGCAAGGAGTAATCTCTACGTGCTCTGAATGGAATGAAGGTTTCATCATGATGACTCCCAAAAAAAAAAAACAACCAGAAAACAAGAAAAACCTAAATCAATAGAGGGCTGGCATGAATCGAGAAGGGCACCTTTCTCTGAGACACTGTTTGATCTATATTTCATGTTAGGTCATGCCATGCATCAGACCAAGATGTGTGGGTTTCTCCCCCCCCCAGCGAAAAGTCATCAGCGTCGTATATCAGTTACCTTTCCAACTGGCATTATAAATAGACTCTGCCCGCATGTTCGCTATCGCTGGAGGTGTCACTCGGGTATCTCATCTGCAGTCGGCAGTCAGTCAAGGAGTTTGGGGGCTGTTGGTGGAGGCATGGCACAGCTCACTCGCCACTCAGAACATCAGCAGGAGTGATGGGACAATAGGAGCACCAGAGGGCCACGGTCAAAGAACTCAATCACAAAGCTAGACAGCTTACACATGAGTGATCAACAAAGACCAAAAGGATTGCACACCCTCGAGTAATCCAGAATGCAGGCCATTCCAGGGAAATATAATGACAAGACTCTGCAAACTAATCACGTATCACAATGCAGATGGCGATAAGTCAGTGAGTTAATAACACCTCAGAAATCACAAGCAAATGATAGGATGAACGTCCTTTTTCCTTTTCCCTTCTGATTCGTTAACTACCTTAAGCCATACTTTGTATGATTTTCATTGCACATCCTTAAAGAACATTGCACATTGCACATCCTTAAAGAATTCTTTGGTCGTAAGTTGAGACTGGTGGTCTTACAATGTGTAACAGCTGTGACAGCTGATTTAGTTCCATTGTGACAAAAGACAGCCAAAGAAAAAGTTCTGTCATTGTCAGAAAATTCTGATTAATATCTTATTTATTTAACATATCTTAATTATGCAAAATTTTAAGCTATGTGAAAATAAAGTAACAGTTATTCAGACCTCTTTTCAATGGGCGTAGCCATACCTTTTACTATGGTGTGGCCAGGTTAGACCCAATGAATTATTGGGATGGCTATCTAGGGTGCAGCAAACAATGGATTTCCTCAGTTAGTTACCATTAGCTAATGATATTAAATTCATGACACTAGTGTATTTCATAAGATATAGCCTAAAGTTCTATTAGCTATGACCTTTTCATAGCTTGTTAGACAACAGACAAATGTTGCTTAGCTGTGTGCCTTTTATGTCCGATAGGGATCCTGGACATACTGTAGATAGGGGAGCCACATTATGTCATTTGGTCTAACTTAGCCACCCTATCTGAATAAAATATTTTCCAAAATTTTAACACTTTGTCTAATTCAGATACGTTATAATTGTACTATTGCATGGAAGTAGTTAATCATTTTCAGGGTGAATTTATTTTATGTGATGCTAAATCTCAAATGGTGTTCACTCCTGAGCTTGGGTTAGTGACAGAAAAACATTCCTGCAAGTAAATAAATGGAATTCACAAATAGATTCAAGGTCACTTCTATAAAGAGTTACAAAGTTACAAAGTAACAAAGTGTGTTAGTAAGGTGCAGGGCCACCATGAGCCACCAGAACCACTTCAGTGCACCATAACAAGCCTCTGGAACAGTACTGGAGCAATGTACACCATTCTTCCAAAAGATATTGCCTCAGTTGGTGTTTCAATAATTGCGTTGGGCCAAACCATGCTGGCAAAATGGCACTGGGTTTAGAGGTTTTCCTTTAATTTGTCACACATCTGTAGCCACATTACATCACAGTCTTCTCAGTTTTGAGATAAAACCTAACTGGATAGTCTCAAACTCTGCTACTTCAAAGTCAACATTTCTCCACATGGGACTTACACCGAAAAAAAGATGCCTGATTTTTCCAAAATCGCCTTTTTTCTCATGTCATCATTCACTTCAAAGCAACCCTCAGGTATCAAAGTACTCTAAAATAAGAGCTAAACAGAATAAAGAAGTTTTTTCATAGTTCTGTGAGCCACTCAGATGTTAAGGTGTAAGGTTCTGAGTCTGTGTAATAAACTTTGGGCAATAAAAGTCATAATGCCGGATGACTTAATGGTCACTTGTTGATGTTGAGATGAATGTTGGCAGAATGGAAAAGATGAGTTCAGGGTGAAATTAGAATGAACCAGAGCAATTGCTAATATTGAGAATTCTTCACATTAATGACCACTACATGCAGCTTTAATGGTATACCACATTCTCGTTAGAAACGATTCCATGTGCAACAGCTGAAAGGCATACAAATGTAGATCCTGACTGGTGGACCGCTTGAATTGTAGATGAAGAAGCCTCAGAAACTGTTTTCTGTTCTGTCTACCACTGGTATGCGCTGTATTCATCTTCCTCACGTGACCCCAAGATAATATTCAAGCTACAATCATATTACAACGATAAAAGCCCCGATCCCCTCTGGCCACATTTGTTTTAATCTTGGTCGTTAACATCCGCCATCCCCACTACGCAGATGTTTCCCTTCCTTGCACTAATGAACACTGTGCCAAGTCAGACAGCTGCCAAGATCGAAGAAAGATGTTGGGAGGCTTTGGCATGGAATAATTCAGGCCACTAGCAGGGTGAGTTTGGAGATGAAGAAACAAAGAAGTTGGGAAAAGGTAGCACTGACTAAGCATTTCCCTCTAGTCGCTTGCTTGGTGGAACTATAATTCCAATAATTCATTCTATACCCACCCTCTGTCCATGAGGAAATGTCTCTCCCAGCAGTCTGGCGCATATTAATCCACATTTACCTTATTACTCTTTCTCAGCAAAGCCACAGATACTAACCAACAATCCGACAGTTAAGATGCCACCATCTGTCCTCAACTAGAGTGGATTTCATTGGCAAATTGGAATAAACTGAATAAACAATGGATATCCTTTATCTGCCATGAAGATTCAGCACATTGAGTTAAATCCTCAAATGCAGCATATTTCATTAACTGACTGAATATGGAGTGTTTTAGTGGTGTTGACTCTTTTACTTTTGCTTTATTTGCTGTTTGGTTTCACAGAGCACATAATTAAATTAACCAGAAAGTGACGAGAACAAACATGGCTAAGGGACATGTAGGGCTGAAAACATACCCAGAAAACTCTTTCATTCATTGGTTAGAAACATGGTGACCGAAAAAGGTCATAAACCTTCGGAAAGTGCTTGTAAAAATCACAAAAATCGACCCAAACAAGAACATAGATGATTAATGATTACATAACTATATAAATAACTAGTATAAAAATGGATTACAATCAAATTAGGTTACAGCTTGAGTGAGCTCTACTGCATTAGCATTACCTCTCACTGTTACAAAGTATTAGTGACACTGGAGACTCCTTCTAAAAATGCTTCCTCACAGAATACTTCACCCTATCAATGATTACACACGTACTTAAATCCATTTATATGTTGCGATAGAAATGTATTAAAAAGAGTGCATTAATATAAACCTTACTACCATTAATTACTCATTAATTATTACTTATTAATCGACACTTAAATTCAACAGCGCTATGGCACGAAGGTATCTAGTGAAGTTAAGTGTAAACCATTTTACAACAAAATAATTAAGAAGCTATTTGTTTTTTTGTTTTTTTTTTCATATTTCACATCTACCTGCCTAATACCCAGAACATATTTTGACATTTTAATGTACTTTGTTTAAAATGTCTTGGTACTAATAAATAACCAGTACTTTGGAGTTTGTGACACACACTACTTAGTTAAGATCTAGAACTTAGAACAGTGAAAAAAGTGGTGTTTTTACTGCACATGTTAAAAAACACAGTTAAGTATGCACATACTGTATATAGAACAGAACTAGATTGAGATGATGGTATAAAATAATGTTTTCCTGGACAGAGATTGAGTTCCTGCAGATAGCCCTCAACTTCCTGGCTATTGGGTTGAAGCAGGGAACCTTAATTTAATGCAGGCGCATTGATTTATGCTCAGGTGTCCCACAGTCATTAAAGTAATTGCATGATCACTTTATAACATCCTCCCATGGAGGCAGTGGTAATTTGGCGCCTCATCCTGCAACGCAGAGTCAATTCCCGTAACAACGTTAGGGCTGAAAATGTAGTCCGAGCTATCATCTTACAGACAGTACAAATTGATTTTTATACCTTTCTGACTGACCACGAAACCCTTTTAATGTGTCTCTCACACAAGTTCAGGCTTTGATCTATGAAAGGCTCACCAGGCTTAACAACCGTTATCGATTGCCACTTTCTCTCCAGCAAGTTTCTCTGGCAAGATTCCGGTGTCAACTTATCTTTTCACAAGTCTGCCATGTTCTTGGGAGACATTCCTACAGTCCAGCTGCACCTTTAAAGGTGGTGCTTGTGCACAGTTTCAATTTTCTCAGGCTAGGAATGGCAGAATTCACAGAGGAATGACCGGGGACATTTGTCTTAAAAGCAAAAAGCACAACTTTCTGCTAATCAATTTAAAAAAAGAAAAAAAAAAAAAAAGTAAAGTTTGAAACAAAGTTTTGTTTCCAATGGACCATGGTTTCTAATCTCGCAGTGTAACCAAGTATGAACACACACATACAAGACTTTTCAAGATATTGGCAGTTGCTAACCTTACAGTCCTGGGCTTTTGAGGTGAAGACAGGCATACGACAGGCAAGCAGTGGACACCAGAGTGGAGCCTTTGTCCTCCCGTCATCTTCTGCACAGATCCAGCCGGGAGTGTTCTCTTCCCCTGAATGTGACAGACAAAATGAATCATTTTCTCCCTGCAATTCAAAAGATCAATTTTGAAATCAAATGGACCAAGAAGCAGGGGATTGTGTGTGTGTGGACAACTCTGACAAATTACACTCTAGAGCAGAAATCTTTCAGAATTTGAGAATTCTGAGTGTCCTCCAAGTCATTTGAGATCATTCAGCAAAAAGATTCGTTCAGATTCATTCACTGATTCATTTGCTTAAATTGAAGTACAGCCTGACTGTGATTACAATTAAAGTTTTCGCTAAAATAATGATTTTTTTGTAAATAAAAGACAGCTTGAGCAATGTAAAAGTAGCTAATAATTGTGGATATTGCCACTAGAAAATGTAGGTTTTGTGCAAACATAATGGCAAATATGACAAAATCCACAGATGTTTTTTTTTTTTTTTTTAAAAACCCACACAAACAGATAAACAGACTATCTTCCAGACTAGAAAAAGCCTGGCAACAGCAACTGAATGAAATGAATGACTCAGTACCCTTGGAGTCATTTATATGACCTTGCAGAAGAAATTGTAATTTTCTCTGTGCAGTTCACTAAATATACATTTTGAAATCCAACGGAACCCAGAGGATTATGTGAATAACTCAGAAAAATGAAGCATTAAAAGTGGAAATTTTTGAGACATTTGAGTGACCCTGAATGATTTGAGGCCATTCAGTTCAGAAAAGATCCATGCAGATTAGTTCACTGATTTATTCAGTTGCACTTGTGGCTTGCTCAAAATTGATGTACAGCAAATTGACGTGCCTGCAGAGTCTTCATACAGCAAATAGCTTGAGCAATGTAAAAATAGTTATGCTTTTTTAGTTTTGTCTTATTAACTGATGTCTCGCTCTATCTACTGTATATAGGAACTAACTTGTTTCATAGACAATTCACAACACTGAATGTAACTATAAATGGATAAAAAGTATAATGTTTCGTTTTTTTTTTAATTGCTGTGGCAAAAGAGGAATAAAACAGTCCAAGATGAACTGTTGTTGGAAAATAATTAACTTCAGGGTAGGAGCAGTAAGGGACATCAGCTGTAATCTATCTATCTATCTATCTATCTATCTATCTATCTATCTATGATTTGCGTCAAACGACATCACACCACACAGTCACTGATATTTTCCTATAACAGCATGCCCCCTAGTATTTTATTCCTCACTTAATAATCAGAGCTTTATAGAATTACCTATACGGTAACATTCAAGAGCAGATAATCTTGTTTGAGTATTTAGATATATTTAGAGATTACAATGCATGTATTTTCTTGTATTTATAAACTAATTTATACTACAATCTTTAAAATTACAAAAAAAAAAAAAAAACCACATTGTTGATCATGCATCAGTACAGCAGTTTTGAGCTGAAATACGACTACTTAAATGAGGAAATCATGTTCATAAACGAAAGCTCCAAGGACCGGAACACTCATTGACTCAGTGGAGGCCGAAAAAGTTATCAAACAAATTCTGACAGATGAACTTTCCAGACAAGAAAAAGGCTTTCAGCAACAAGTGAATGAAAGGAATGACTCAGTGACTGATATCTTCTTATTCACCTAAGTGACTCGTTCTGAAGGACAGAAATTTGTACATACTGTACAAAACAGCTCGTTGTAAGATCATTATTTCTAAATAGTGTAGGCCTTATCCTGCAGAGCACCACAGTATCCAAACTCCCATGAAGTTTTCAACATAATGAGTCTTAAGAAATAGCACAGGTGTCCATCTCAGCATGCAAAGTAGGAACTTCTGGAAGGCAATTAATGAAGCCTGGATTCAGGTGGTGGGAGCTACCAGAGCTCTGAAGCACAATGCAGCAACGAAAAAGAATGACATTCAAAATGGAAGATTATATACAGTAGTACATAGAAATTCGAAACATTTTTGGTTGGCTAGACCATCATCAGGGATTGTCGTAATAGCACAGAACAACTCCTTAAATACATTGGCATCCTCAGATGACCATTAGCTAAACTGGTGACATGATTGCTCACTGCATAGCGGGGCTGGAGGAGATTGCATCAGGGAATTACTGGAGGAAAGGCATTCAAGAATGTTGTTGAAAATTTTCTTGGGAACTACAGAGCACCAAACTACATCCAACTGGTTGACAAAATGTTTCAAGCATACAAAACCATGCGGTGCATCTTGACACTAAGAATTCAATTTTTTCCCCTGCAGTCAGCGTCGAACACGATAAAAGTCTTCACCAAGACATTGCGGCAATGGAAAAATGGTACCAGTGCAAATGGAATCAGCAATGTTGGCGAATTATGGTTAGACTTTTAAACGAGTGTCAGACTCTGAGTACAACCTAAAATAAGCAACAGAAAAAAACATTTAGGTACGTGGAACTAGGCTAGCACTATCATGTGATTAAATACAAATCCAATAACACACAATTTCTAGGGGATACAAGCAGTCTGAAATGATATTTGTGTTCAAGTTAAAGAGCTATCTCATGACCAGCAACAATTTGTTGTTCAGTGTAATTGGTTCACTTTAACCAATACAACAATCTTTATATTATGTAGGCTGTCATGTCATAAACGTATGTAATACAGCAGTGCTGAATTCTTGATTCTGATTAGCCAGAAAGTGTTGATGCATCTTATATCAGTAGATCTGGCAGTAGCACTTAATTGTTTCTGTCGTAAAACTTTACACAGTTAAAGTTTTCAGTGAGGACACATTTATGGAGGGTCAATGCTAAATCAGTCAGACGTAAAGTCTTTTAGAGGAAGAGAGGGAAAAAAAGAGGCTGCTTCTATAATAATGTAAGTGACAAGTTGTTCAACACCATTAAATGTAAACTTTAAATTTGACATAAATTTAATCCATAAATGGAAAAATAAGTACAACATTCTTTAATAAAAACTAAAAATCGCAATTGTTGGCAAATGTACGTATATATACTGTAGTATATGAGGAATAAAACACTTTTGGATGAGCTGTTTTTGGAAAGTAATCAACTTTGGGTTGGCTGCATTGCACCACCATGTTGTTGATTGTTTTCCCATGACAGTATATCCACAAGTTATTTATTCCTTATTTGATCCATTCATGGATGTTAGTTTTTTTTTATTGCTGTTTCTATGACTACAGAGAGCACAAAAGACACAGCAGGCTATACATTGAGATTTAATGGTATACACTCATCCCATCACCAGGAACTAAAATGTCATTTCTTGTGCCATTAAAGAGCTTGTTTGCATTTCATCCTTGTGAGTTTTTCACATCAACATTCAATTAGCATCAGACGTAACAGTGAAAGAACTCTAAAACAATACCGCAGGATTTTAAATGAAACGTTTGCTTCAAATGGCGAGATGCGAGCGCCGGCGCCGATGACAGGAGATTGTTGGGTCATTGTTCTGCAGTCAGAGACGTAGACATGCAAGACAACTTAAGGGCCAATTAGCTTGAGTCTCACCGTTTCAGGTTGTGTGGATTTCATTTAAAAGTTAGCACACACCGGCGCCTACATAGCTTAATGGTCTGTACACCTTTAGGGGGAGTTAGCAATTTGATTTGGTATCCCTTTTCCTCTGCATCCTTTAGAAGCAAAGTTAATTCTAAAATCAATAAAGTGAACACATCACTCCACAGAAATATTTGCACCTGATTTCGGCAGGGCACTTTTATTTTTTTTTAATTGTATTTTTTTTTTTTTTTTACAGCACGTAGGGGCTGTAAGGCAAATGCTAGAACTTAACTCGCTCAGAACTCTCTCTTTCAATTCTATGCTCTCAGTAATGAGTCTTTTAATCTAAAAGCTTTGATACAAAGGTGACAGGATTGTTGAAGGACACATTCAATTAGGAACTTTAAAAGGAGCCTCGGAGACAGAGCTCTAGTCTTGCTTCTCAAACATCATTTAAATGATAGCGTGAGTCAGACCAAACGTTTCCACTTCAAAGCACAGATAATATACAGCGCTTCAAAATGACTGCCTAATGAATATCTTTATTCAAGAGTTTCTTGAGGTCAGGGAACTGATTCAGTGTCCTTCATATGACCTTGCATAGTCGCATTAGCTTCAAAATTAAGTTTTTAATTGCATGTTTAAATAACTAGCTTGGGAATGGTGACATCTGATGGTGTCAGCAGAACAGAGTGGATGACATGGCATAATTAATAAACTCTATAAAGATGAAAAAAGATGAATAAACCATATAAAAGATGAGTCAGGCTACTCACATGTTTAAGTCGTTTTTCTGGGTGCGCCATCCAGATTATGCAAAGTACCCGCATGTAGTTCACACCTCTGAGGCCATACAAACATTTGCCTTGCCTTTAAGCCCCCCAAAAACAGGGGATAGAAAATGCAGACTGAAGAAGGAAATAGCTTTTTCAAACATTTATCTGCTGTAAATGTTGCACCTAATTTTATCCATAAAGAAATTTGGCCCTTTAGCTCAGCAATTTCACAAATAAAGATGCAAAAATGCACATACAATAAAACCTAAAAAAAAAAAAACAATTTAATTTTTTTTTTTTTGATGTGTTTATAACCCACAACATGAATTTCACTGAGGCCTGAATATGGATGTTGCAAATTTGGTATTAAACCCTCATTACATGTGCTCATGTAATGAGAAACTGGACTGAAAGAACACACACACACACACACATACATACATACACACACAACTGTACATCCTCCATCCTCTTTGCAATTTTTTTGCAAGTTTTTGCACATTACATTATGCTGCTACAATATTTATTATACTGTACATAGGCTGCTGCTTCTTATGTTTACACTATTTCAGCAACTTATATTGCACTCTTTGCACTATTGTCACTGGATTCACTTTTAAACAGAACTGTGTACTGGTCGGCGCTGCACTGGGACTTACTGTGCCCATTGTCTATCCCAGTAGTCATTGTTCTGTCTTGTGCTGTCTGCACATGTTTGCACTTGTGCACTTTATGCAAATTGATGTAGTCCCTTGTAGTTCTGTGTTTGTCTTATGTAGCACCTTGGTCCTGGAGAAACGTTGTTTCGTTTCATTATGTACTAACTGGCTGAATATGGTTGAAATGGCAATAAACTCCACTTGACTTGACTTGACTTGACTTAACTCTAATTCAGTTTGTTTACTTTTCCTTTCGCATTCCTTATGATCGTAGCCGAAGCCATGAAGGGTAATTACATAACACCTAAAACTGCAGCGTGTGGATGTGCAGTCGATTCCTTACTTCATCATATAGCATGCCCTTCTGAGGAAACGGTCCACTAGCTCATTAGTAGTGGAGATGAAAAGAAAAAGTAAGAGGAAGATCCACGCTGTGATATCCGAAGTGCCGAACAGGCATGCCATAACTGTTCTTAAGCGTAAGAAAGTGGTAACAAACAGTTTTTGTGTGTGTGTGTGTGTGTTTTTTTTTAACAAGTGAAAAAGAACACTGTGTCTGAAAAGGATATTGTTTTGGCCACACACTATTTTTTTGTGGGAAGGAAAATCCGCAGCGCTTCATCCTGTTTGTTCTCTAGGAAAGCCTTTCCTAACAAACTCCCACATGTCTATTCCATAACAGCACTGTACCAAGTCAAGCAATAAACTTAGGTGCAATTAAAACCCTCTATCTCAAGATCATGGTTCATTTAAATAACAACAACAACAAAAAAACACATTAGTTAGGGGTTACTTATCTTGGTCATTAGAGTGTTATTATATTATCTTAGGTAATTTGGAAACAATATTCAGGGTGGTGTTCATAGGGCTACATAATGCTTACATAAGCCATTCTTGACAACTGACAGAAACCTGCTTAAATGTTTGTAAGGTCTAATTCCAATAGCCATCAACTGTCTCGACATACACTACACAGCCACATGTTTGTGGACACCTGACCATAACACACATGTGCTTGTTGAACATCCCATTCCAGATTTAGTCCCCTTTTGCTGTTATAATAACCTCCATTCTTCTGGGAAGGCTTTCCACTAGAGTTTGGAGCGTGGCTGTGGGGATTTGTGTTCATTCAGCCACAAGAGCATTAGTGAGATCAGGCACTGATGTTGGTGAGGAGGTCTGGGGTGCAGTCGGTGTTCCAGTTCATCCCAAAGGTGTTCAGTGGGGTTGAGGTCAGGGCTCTGTGCAGGACACTCGAGTTCTTAAACTCCAACTTTGGCAAACCATGTCTTCATGGAGCTCGCTTAGTGCACAGGGGCGTCGTCATGGTAGAACAGGTTTTAGTTCCAGTGAAGAGAAATTGTAATGCTACAGCATGCAAAGACATTTTACACAATTGTGTGCTTCCAACTTTGTGGCAACAGTTTGGGGAAGAACCACATACAGATGTGATGGGCAGACGTCCACAATCTTTTGACCGTATAACGTATATATTTCATCTTTTTAATCTTTTGAGAACTAATTCTAATTTACTATACATAACCCTGCCATTATGCCATCATAATAAAATCTTATAATTAAATAAAACTAATAAAATCTTATCAATAGCCAAATTAAGGTCACTTTACTTAAAAGTTAGAGATAATAAACAGTACACGGCTCTGTCACTGCAGTTTAATTAGGTTGCCATTGGTCTTTATAAAACCTGTATGAACATTTATAAATGTTTAGTCCAACAGGAGTCTTGAGAACTGCGTTTGTCAATTTTCTTTTCAAGTTGGCATAACGAATAATTATTATGGTCAGCTAATGTTAGCATAAATCATAATTTTCATATCATACAGAAGATTCTTGATTGATGAATATGTCAAAAATAAAAAACTCATTCAAGAAAATAGTTGGATTCTGTGTTTGTGTGAGGAATAAAACACATTAAAGCATGCTTTTGTGGAAAAACAGAGTTACTGTTTCCACCTAGATGTTGATTATTTTAATTAATATAAACCTGGATGTTGTTATTTATAAATATAAACTGCATTTAGATTATAAATTACTGTATTTATATATTTATTAAAATAATTCAAACGTGATTTGAATTGCAGCTGAAACTACTAGAGAGCTGCTGTTATAGAAAATTATTCAATACATTCTGACCAATCACAACTGACGATTCATCACTGGTTTGTTACAACTATATCTGGAAAGGTCGGTAATGTTCACATGTGAGCTGATGAGAGGGAAAAAATTGATGCTTAAGCTCACCACAGTTTAACCAGACAGCAGTCAGGATCGGTTGATCCAGCGATCCTCCTCCTGCTAATCTGCATTAATAATTTACTACACAATCCAACGATCATATGAAGAAAATGCAATGACTCTGAACTCTCTGATGAACTTGTATAATTAATTAGTCCTATTTTGGATTAATAATGTGCATAAAATATACATAGCATATTTTATTCATTGCATTTTTTCAAATCTTCAAATGCGTGAAGAATCGGATGAGTTCTTTATAGAGCTACTCAATTTCAGCAGCACAAGAGACATTTCTGAGACACAGGAAAGACAATGTGTGCAGCAATTCGATGTGTGGAACACTTCAGAGCGAGATGACCCTTTTCACCATCTCGGCTTTCAAGCAATTTTGCACCATTAAAATCTGGCCTTCAAAACTCGAACAGATATAACAGCTGTAATAAACGTATTTGTGTGTATTTTGCATGTCATTAGCACACACACACACACACACGCATACACACACACGCATACACACAGAGCTTTGCTGCTGCATTTCTTTCCTCAGTAGTGTCACTAATGCAACCGCAGCACAGAAAAAAAAAGCAGAGTGAATGTATTTTCCTAACCTACTGGAGCAGTTAATCCCTCTGCTCTGCTAGACTCCTCTCCATTTGCAAGGAGCCTTGCTGTCTGATGAAACACGTCTGATTCATAATTATATAACGCGCCAACCGATCCCTGACCTCATCATACAGTGTGGCCTTCTGAGGAATGGGAAAGGTCACAGGTCACTGCAATAGAGTCCAGGCTTGTCAGTCGGCTCTTGTGGGTCCTCGGGTCTTCCCCTTGCAACTGTGATGCTTTCTGACTTTTCTCAGCTAATTATTCAGTTAGCATAACTAATGGGCCTTAATTTGCGCTCCTTGCCGATTTTAGGGTCATCGAAAGCTCTGCGTCCTTGGAGTGCTGTTAAAATGCGTCCAGAATTGTGCCAATCTTAAAGACTGAGGGACTTTACAGACTTCAAATGAATAGAAATGTAGAAATGAATTGCATTTATGATATCTGAGGGACATAATGGCGATGTGACGGGCGGTCATTAAGCACAGAGAAAATACACATAACACTGTCGTTAACCTTGTCATAACTGCTCATAAACTAAACAGTACAGAGATCTGTCATTACAGCGTTAGTACATGGCCATAGAGCGTTATAAAAACCTACATAAGCATTTATAAGGAGTTACTCTAACAAGAGTTACAATTGTCAATTTTGATGTTGAGCCAGGTAAGTCATGTCATATAACGTCTGAGTCAGGTGACATAAGAGGAAATGTAGGCATTACGCATCTTAGAAACGTTATTATGCTGTTACAGCACTGGAGTATGTCCAGAACTGTGCTCATCTTAAAGACAGAGCTTCATAAGAAATACATAGGAAATAAAAACAGTGATTTACTTATTCTGGAGCTACAAAGCTAAATAAGTATTCAATAACTAGAGCATGACACCCAGCCCAACATTTTATCATGTTACAGCTGGCTTTCTAGCAGAGGACCACCTGTGCTGACCTTCAGCCCTTTGAAATACATTAATGATGACAAATACCGGAAGCTTCCCCTCCGCACAAATAATAAACACAATGCCGGAGTGCCAGACTGAATGAAGCATTAATGAGAGATGGCTAGTCAACCCAACCTCGCTGCTCCGGCCTCACCGTGAGGTCCGGCATCGCTAATGAGTCGGACATCATGCATTCTGCTCGCGTACTCTTCCTGCACCTGAACTAGCAGAGAGCCAGAAAGGCCAGCACTCTTTAGTTAAAGCCTGCCCCTCTCTGTGTGTACTAAAGTAACGCTCCAGCACTTTCACATTCTAATCTGTATCCAATGCATCTGTAGTACATGTAAGGAATGGAGTGGTGCTGTTATAGGAAAATAATCAATGATGGGGTGGTGTGATGACGCAGAGTTACTGTTACCATGAAGAAATTAATAAAAGGATTTACTGAGTGTTTTATTCGTCTTATACCACCATGCATTTTAACACTTTGTGCTTTTCATTATTTATTATTTATTATTTCAATGCTGAACACAAAGTCTCCTCCTTGCCATAGTTAAATTTTGAGAAATCAGTCTAATCTTTGTTTTTCAAAGATCCAGATAGATACGACGTCTGATGAACTGGTATAATTGGAAGGCAGAAGCTTTAATATTGTTGTTATGCTTACAGTGTGCATGTCAAATGAGCCACCATTTTTTAAACGAATAAGCATAAAAGGCATTTCAGGCAGTGCTTCAGGCTTTTTGTGTACAGAAAAAATTAATTTGTACATGAGAATATACAGCAAATTCATTTATTGTGTGTCATCAATGCGATATCATACCAGCACACTGACACTGCAGGAATGTAAATGAATACAAATCTTTGGAAAGAACAGGAGTGGATTTCCAAAAAATGTCTCTAATGCTGAGTAATTTGTTAATCTCATTCGTTAGACAATTCTCTAATTAACAAGTGTTTCCTGAAACCCTTTGTAACTAACATAGTACGTAAACTCATTCATAAATTAATAAGTACCCTGACCCAATGGTTATTCACTAAGTACTTCATTATTTGGAGCTTGCATGCAGTTCTGCTTCAAAAAGACAGAGGCCGCTAATTTCTATACAAAAATATGATCTATTGCCCTATTGTTAACCTGGTGAAGTGGTGCGGTGGGTAGCCTGGCTACCTCACACGGCTAGTGTCTTAGGTTGGAACGTCAGCTCGGGTCACTGGCTTTGCTTTTATTAAGCTGTACAAAATCAAATGAAGCAATCCGCCTTTAAAACTGCGTTCGTGTAAATCAACTCATATAGAACCAACACGTAAACTTAACAAGTTAATTGTAAGAATCGTATTTTTGTTGAAGTCAAAATATTTCATTTGTGTGGAACCAATGTACACATTTGAATCAAGTAAATTCAATGAACGTTTAACAAAAATAGCATTTATACTCCATTTGGTCATTGTTTTGTACACTGAAACGAAGTTCATTGAATTTACCTAATTCAAATTTTAGACTCCAGGTGGATGGTTTGCATGAACACATTTTGTTTTGTACAACCAATAAGATCAGGTATATTCAAAACCCTGGAATAAAATTCAAGTACACGCAGTCATCCGAGCTCAGGATCAAACCCAAGACCCAGAAGATATGCAAGCGTAATTTTTGTTGTAAATTGTGTACAATTAGAGATATGAAGAAAGTTTGCCAGAAAAGTTTTGGTACAGATTAGAGGTTTTCATCGGGATGGGTATCCCATGGGATGCAACAAAAAAGGTTGCATAAGGCTTTTACTTTCATACGGGTGTGAGCGAGCGGTCAGATACGAAGCTTGCTGAGCAAACAAAGCCCATGATCATTAATATGAATGGACATTATCCATTCATTCATCTTTAGTAACTGCCTGGTCAGGAGGTTTATTTAAATAAAGCTACTAGTCCCAGAGGTTTACATTAAGCTACTGGTTTGTTTATATTTTGGGAAATACAAGCAGGTACAAAAAATAATAAATGTGTGCACATCTCTAGTTAAGACCAATTATGAACTGGAGAGATGTAGATAAGGTTGAGGAAATGGTGACACTGCTGGATTTTCTGCCTCTGAGTTTATTTTCGGTGGTTTCTGCTACGGGCATTGTGGTAGGGTTCATATTTAACGAAAAAAAAAAAAAAGAGGTTTTAGCCCAGTTCCGGTTTTTATCTGAATACAGACATGGATATTTGAAGCACTATACAGATACTAATACAGACAGTGCCATTATGTTCTTCCATCTGATAGGAGGAATTTTATTAAAACGTGCGAGTATCGGACGCAAGTGTGTATACTCAGCATCTGGTTTATTGAGCATAATCCAACAATCATCATTACAGTTCACAGCAGGCCAAACAACAGGTAGGCAGCATCAAACAAGCAGTATCTATAATTGTAACATGGGAAAACAGATGAGAGTCTAAACCAGGAAGTACTCGGAACTAGAAAACAATAGGCATCACGTGAACAACAAAAACAAGGCTCGGAGAATATAAGGCTTTGCAATGTTTTACAGACACAGTGGGGTATGAATGGGCAAAACAGCACAACTGGACACAATCAGGAAACAAGCAAATGACAGTGCAGGGGGTGGAGACAGGACCAAAACAGAAACCAACACAAACATGAGCACATGCTGCTTATCACCATGGGGACTGTGATGCAAAGGAGGAAGGACTCTGTGATATTTACATATTAGGAGGTTAATTTAAAAATCCTGAGATTTGAAGAATTCATGCACGTTGTTATGCAAAAATGTTTCATTAGTGACTGGAAGCATTCAGTCAAGTTAATTAAGATCATTTTTCTTCTTAAACAAGTCTCAGAATGCCATATATACAAGGACATGGGGGAGAAAGAAACACAGATTGTTTTGTGGTGGCCTCACCATTCATATATTATTAACATCCTCTGATTCAGACAGAAATAAAGGCTGTGGACTGCACCGCTGTGGACTGTTCATTTGTTAAGGATCGTTGGCCTGATTTTCAACTTCTGAGCTAATTTTGTAGCTGTTTCATATGGTGGTACTTCACTTAAATAATATTTAGTGCAGCAACTTGTCCACGTCTTACAGCATCTTTGGGTCTCACATGTACAGTAAGGCATAGCTAGCAATATATATAATAGCAACGGCTATTATAGCCTTTCTATCGTCTGATGGAAGCAAACGACCTTTTAATACCTCCCGAACGCATAATTGAATTCATTCATCAAGTGCACAGTTGCAGGCATCCGCCAAAGGGAGTCTGCAGAGGGCTGAACCAGCAGCTTTGGTGGACTTGATGCTCTGATGCATTTAGCAGAATCAAGAGCTTAAGCACCTTTGGATTAGAGCCCAATGGCATGCTAGCACCAGCCGCTAGCTGAGCTGGACCCAGCCGCTGCAGCCATTTAGGCCCGAAGAGAAATTTTGTACGCTATTATAATAATAAGCCTAGTTTTTCCTCTGAAAAGCATTTCTAATTACACATTATCATTATTGAACAGCATCAGCTTGTCGCGTTAAATCTATACATGATTAATTTGACGCCAATCCGGTCTGTCAGAGTCAAGCGGAAAAAAGCGCAGAGTAATTAAACAAGGCACAGCGCTGGGTATGTTACTGGAATCGATGTAAATCCGTGAGAATGTTAATTGAATTCATGCTAATGTTTACTGATCATAAAACATCCCAGCTTTTCTCAGCAAGACTATTTTGCGTATTCAGTGGAAAGATGACACTATAGCATAATAATCACAATACGACTTGTTTTTTTTGTTTTTTTTGTTTTTTTTTCAAGAATGACCTTGGGCATTTATTTGAAATACTCTGTAAAGGTGCCAATAGAAAATCTCAAAATTAAGACAAAAAAAGTATTGAAAGCATGTATGTATCTGTTTCATGTTTCATATATCAGAGACTGTATTCAGATTTAAACCCAAAGTGGGCATGGCCCAAACATGAAATGCCAAAATCTCAATCTCCCAGTCCTGATGCACACATCTTCTCTCAATCAGATGCCATGCAAACCTTTATATATATATATATATATATATATATATATATATATATATATATATATAACTCTAAGAAGTCAGCTCTAGTGATTTGTGGTTATTTACGGGG
>CM075022.1:16807921-16823085 GCA_037576675.1 Pangasius sanitwongsei
TATATATATATATATATATATATATATATATATATATATATATATATATATATATATATATATATATATATAAAACTAAGAAGTCTCCTGTATTCATATTTGGTTATTTACTAGGGGGTGCCAATAAATTTGACAAGTTGTGAACCTCCTGGTTCAGATTTCCATTCCTCACTCTTGTAAATACATATTTTTTTCCAATTAAGTCCAATATAGTGCCAGAATAATATGACTGCGAAGGGTGCCAATAATTTTTGGAGATGTGAGTATACTGTGAGCTACTGTGAGTATAAGGTGCCCTGTGAGCCACAAAGGAACATTTCTTGTTGTGACTGTCTTGCACTGGATTGTGGAAACAGATCTGAAGTAGGAGCACGAGGATGACGAGGCAGAGGAAGATAAGAAGGAAGAAGATGAAGAGGAAGATGACGATGAGGAAGAGGAAGATTATGATGAAGAATAAGAGAGAGGAGGAAGAGGAATATCATGAAGATGAAGGTTAGGAGGAAGACAAAGATGAGGAAGATAGGGAAGAGGAAGATAAGAAAGAGGATGAAGATTAGGAAGATGAGGAAGAGGAAGAAGAGGAGGACGATGCGAAAGAGGGAGAGGAAGATGAGGAAGAGGAAGAAGAGGAGGAGTGTGTGTGTGTGTGTGTGTGCCACTGAGACATGAGGCAGAGATGGAGGAGTCGAGGCGAGCTTTTAGCCCCCTGCTTCTTATTCACGACTCCCTGTGGCAGCGCTGAATACTGGTCTCGATCAACGTCTCAGCTTTTCTCCCTCATACACATCTACACAAACACACACACATACGCACACACACTCCTTCCAAATGCATTGTCACCCCAATTCATCTGCATAATAGCCTAGAAATAGAAGAACGTCTTCTTTTTCCACGAGTTAACAAAGACTCTTGTGCCTGTATTCTTTCTTTCCTCTGCTGACCCACACAGCTACATCGAGCACAGGATGTACACACAGATCACAATCACATGTTCCCTACGTCCCTCCTACTGATTTCAATACACATCATTTTAAATCTGTTTCTCCCTCCAGCCGAGCGTGCGTGTGTGTGTGTGTGTGTGTGTGTACACATACATGTGTGTGAAGCATGTGATCCAGGAAGGTTATGCTTCTTCTATCACTTCCTCCATCATTTTCAACTGGTTAAGAGCACACTGAGTCTGCCAAATATAAGCCTACACCCAGACTTGAAAAGACAGAATGTTACTTAAGCTGCACTAATTATGATGAAGCTTAAATAACATCCAAATTAGTTACTGCAACAACAAACACCAAACATATAAATGGAAACGGAGAAAGAAACAGACAAAGAAGGATAGAAAAAAGGGAAGGAAGTGAATGAAAGCCGGGATAAAGCAAAGGTGCAACCATCCAGCATACAAACAGAAGAAAGAAAGAAAGAAAGAAAGATAGGAAGAAAAGACAGAGAGAATGAATGGAAGGATGAAGTGAAAGAACAAACATTTCACATGCAAAGGAAGAAAAGTGAAAGTAAGTAAGAAAGAAAGAAAGAAAGAAAGAAAGAAAGGTAGAGCAAAAACAATTGAACATGCAATTCAAAGAAAAGAAAGAAAGAAAGAAAGAAAGAAAGAAAGAAAGAAAAAAGAAAGAAAGAATGAATGGAAGGATGACGTGAAAGAACAAACATTTCACATGCAAAGGAAGAAAAGTGAAAGAAAGAAAGAAAGAAAGAAAGGTGGAGCAAAAACAATTGAACATGCAATTCAAAGAAAAGAAAGAAAGAAAGAAAGAAAGAAAGAAAAAGACAGAGAGAATGAATGGAAGGATGAAGTGAAAGAACAAACATTTAACATGCAAAGGAAAAAAGTGAAACAAAGAAAGAAAGAAAGAAAGAAAGAAAGAAAGAAAGAAAGGTGGAGCAAAAACAACTGAACATGCAATTCAAAGAAAAGAAAGAAAGAAAGTTCCATCTAACATAAATGGAACATAGAATGAAAAACAAATGAATGGAGAATGGAAGGAAGAATGAAATGAAGGAACATTAAAGACACAAACAGAAGATAAATAAAGAATCCGACTCATAATCGAAGAGAAAAGTGTTTAAACATTGTCCAGCTTTAAACTGCTAATGAAGTGAACATGATGAGGACAAAAGCCCACTAGGGAAAGAGAAAAGTGAAAGGAGAGGTAAATTTAAAATGCTGATCTACTGCTGTGTTGTCAGAGCTGGAGCCGTCATTGCAGTCATCACGTGACATCACGTGTGAATTAGTGACGTGAATGTTGATGTTAGCGCTCTGAGGCAGATTCATCAGTCAGCCCCAGGTGGAGGAGGCGATGCGATGGCCCCTATCAGGCTAACATCTCCAGCGGGGAGGAAAGAAAAGCTTGGCAACAGCAGGCCACGCATGAAATTACATCAACATCCTCCCTCTGCTTGTAATTCCATTTTGTCAGATGCGAAGGGAAAGCGTAGGAGTGATGTAATTAACGGATAATTGACATTAGAGAGCCAGGTTGCATGCTGTTGGCACTGGAGAGATCCGCTCCAGGTTCTGACTTTACACAATCTTCCAGACAACTTTGGCGTGTCATTGGAGTCATATGCACAAGTAAGAAGGTCATGCTGGATTAGATGCCAGGCTTCGATAAAGAAAGATAAGTTATTCTGGAGTGCAGGGAAGACAGGAGGTCACAGACCAACACTGAGAAAATACAAAGAAAAAGTAGTAACCATGGCAACAAATGAGTACACACAGAGGATTTAAAATAAAGCAAAGGGTTTTCCATGAGAGAACAGAAGAAACAGTTGGAGAGTTAAAAACAGACATGTTTTCCCAGGAGGGTGCTTGAAAATGGTTTGTAATTTCAATGAATCAATGGATGAACGAACGGATGGACGGATGGATGGATGAAAGGAAAGAAGCAAAAAGGGGGAGGAAGAAAAGACAGAAAATGGAAGAAAGAATGAAGCAAAAGAACGAAATTCAAACATACAGAAAGGAAAGAAAGAAAGAAAGGACAGAAAGAAAGAAAGAAAGACTGAGATAATGGAAGGATGAAGTAAAAGAACAGACATGCGAGTGAGAGAGCAAGAGAGTATAAGAGAGTGAGAGTGAGTAAAAGAGAGTGAGAGAGAGGATAAGTATATGAGAGTGAGGGAGAGTGTGTGAGTAAAAGAAAGTGACAGAGTGTGAGAGTATGAGAGAGTATAAGAGTGAGAGAGTAAAAGAGAGTGAGAGAGGAGAAGAGTATAAGAGAGTGAGAGAGAGTGTGAGAGTATGAGAGAGTATAAGAGTGAGAGAGTAAAAGAGAGTGAGAGAGGAGAAGAGTATAAGAGAGTGAGAGAGAGTGTGAGAGAGGAGAAGAGTATAAGAGAGTGAGAGAGAGTGTGAGAGTATGAGAGAGTATAAAAGAGTGAGATTTTTAAAAATGATTATTAGTAGTATTTTTTAGTATAAAGGAAGTATTTTCCTTCCTTTCTTTTTGGTCTTTCTTTCTTTCAACACTAAGGCCCAGGCTACAACACACCATCCCGCCATCGACTATTTCCTATAACGGCGTACCTGTGTTTTTTTTTTTCTGTACAAAATGCAGTTGTGCAGTGGCTTTTAAAATGAGGTACAGTCAGAGCTGCTGTTATAGAAAATTAATCAACACCTTCCAATCAATCAGAATCGAGAAGTCAACACTTTCTGACCAATCGTGGCGTACTGGTGTACTGTTATACAACAAATAACCAAAATGACATCACATGTCAAAGTGAAAAGATTTGATATGTTATGATAAATAATATCTTGATTTAAGAATAGCAGCATTTCGTTTGATTTTATCTTCTCCCACCCTCTCGATCTGCTTTCTATTCCTGCCAGGACACAGAGAGAGAGTTTTATTTTGGAAGATTGCTAGCATTTTGCTAAAGTGTTGTGTCCACGGGAAGAGCAGTAACAGCCGTCCGTTCTGCTTCATCAGCTTCGGGTGTTGAAAATGCTTTTATGGTGATGAGCAAATAACAATCTTGGCTGACACTAAGTGGATTTTGGCAGATTACTGCTGCTGGGAGAAACACAGCTAGCTAGTGACTGAGCGCAATGACAAACATTTTTCAACAGGTTTTCTGAGAAAAAAACCCACACTCTATGTGAAGAAAGAAAGAGAATGAAAGCAAGAATGAAGCAAAAGAACAAACATACACAAATGGAACAAAAGCAAAGAAAGAATTATAGGTTTTGCTTTGTTAAACAACACATTTTTAATTTCAGTTTATTATTTCTCTGAGGTTAATTACAGCGTCTGCTGTACAAGTCCTTGTGTATGAGCTGGTACTTTAGAAACAAATACGTATTAGAACAAGCACATTAATATTAACCTATCATTCATGTTACAGCCGGAACTACTTTCTGGGCTGTGCTGTTATATTAAGCACACCTCCTGACCAATCAGATTCAACCAACCATGCTGTGGCATAAATTTGTATAATGGATGGTAAAAGCTGAATATATAAATAAAGAAATCTCTGAAGCATGCGTAGGTCTGTGAGACAACCTGTCATCCAACAGTTTACCTTGATTCATACCGTCAGACTTTAATACCACATGACCTTAATAAGTTTCACAAGGTTAAATGTGTGAGTCATACACAGATATTCAAATTCTAGTCAATTTCCTACTATTCAGCAGACATAATGAAGCGCCTTGAACGACAGAACAGCTTCTAGATAACAACACAAGTTCAGTCACCTTGTCTTATGTCTTATTACGAGATATTTCTATATGACCCGAATGACTCAGCACTCTCACAGACAATTTCCACCTCTAGTCCCATATTACTGCCTCTTCTAAAAGCTTTCCTGAAGGCTGGAGGGGAGCTTATAGAGGCATCCTGCAGGCAGACACAGCTACAAACCGAACGCATTCACGAGCTTGACAGCAGGAATACATGATAGAGAGGAGGAGCTGTTGAGGCAGGGGGTTGAGAGAGTTGTCAACAAGACTCTTTGCTGCTACTTCGTAAAAAAAAATTGGGAGGTAGAGGAAGGGAGGAAAGTCGCATAAGTAGTTTGGAGTCTTGAAGTCACATTCAAGAACAAAATCCAGATAACCTGGTGTAGATTTTGTTAAAGAGATAGATAGATAGATAGATAGATAGATAGATAGATAGATAGATAGATAGATAGATAGATAGATAGATAGATAGATAGAAAAGAAAAATAATACAATGTCAGAGTGTGGTAGTGCAGTAGGGGGTAAACATTGTAAACTGTGAGAAAAACATTAAAGAAAAGTGGCAGTATATATATATATATATATATATGGATAATGGATGGTGGTAGTTCAACCACCATCCAGTGAGCTTATCCTAAGATTGGCTCAGTGCAAATATTGTTGAGCTGTTGTACAGTGTTATCCCCATGGGTACAAATGACCTCCTGTACCACTCCTTCCTACAGCGGAACTGAATGAGTCTTCTACTAAAGGAGGTCTGCTGTTTCACTAGTATGTCATGGAGGGGATGCTGTTTATTGTCCAGAATGGCTGTGAGTTTGATGAGTGTGCTCTTTTCCACCACCACTTTCGAAACTCTCCAGAGAGCAGCCTAAGACCAAGCCGGCCTTCTTGATCAGTTTGTTGAGTTTTTTGCATCTCAAGCTCTAATGCTGCCTCCCCAGCATACTCCTGCAAAGAAGACTGCACTGGCTACCACAGACTGGTCAAAGATCTCTAACATCCTGCTGCAAACATCAAAGGAGTTGAGCTTCCTCAGAAAGTAGAGTCTGCTCATCCCTTTCTTGTACACAGCCTCTGAGTTGACCTTCCAGTCCAGCTTGCTGTCGAGATTGACACCAAGGTATCTGTGGGTGTCACCCAGCTCAACATCCTGACTGATGATGGTAATGGTGCTGGTTGTGGTCCTCCTCTTCCTGTAGTCCACCACCAACTCCTTAGTCTTGGCCACACTGAGGAGCAGACGGTTCTTCCCACACCACTCAACAAAGTTGTTTACCAGGTCCCTGTATTCTTCTTCCTGTCCCTTATGCACCTGACCACAACAGGGTCATCAGAAAATTTCTGAAGATGGCTGAGATCTGAACTGTACTGAAAGTCTGTGGCATACAGGGTGAAGAGGAAGGGGGAGAGCACAGTTCTCTGTGGTGCTCCAGTCCTGCTCAGCAGGTGCTCAGAAAGGCAGGTTCCCAGCCGCACAAACTGGGGTCTTTCCGATAGGTAGTCAGTGACCCAGGAGATCATAGACATATCCACCTGCATTCTTCTCATGTTCTCTCTCAGCATAAGAGGTTGGATGGTGTTAAATGCACTCAAGAAATCAAAGAAAGTGATTCACACTGTGGTGTTGTTGTACTCCAGATGAGATTGGCCCTTTGAAGTAGATATACAACCACATCATCCATGCCTACCTGTCGCTGGTAAGCAGACTGCAGGGGGTCCAGAAAAGAGCTGACCTTAGATCTTAGATGGAACAGCACCAGTATCTCTAGGACCTTCATTACAAGTGATGTGAGGGCTACTGGTCTATAATTGTTCAGGGTGGAGGGAGTTGTCTTCTTTGGAACAGGAACCAGGCAGGATGCTTTCCATAGCTCTGGCACCTTCTCCTGTTGAAGGCTCAGGTTGAAGAGGTGCTGGAGGATCCCACACAGCTGGTTAGCGCAGACCCTCAGTATCCTGGGACTGATTCCATCAGGCCCTGCAGCTTTTCCAAGGTTTCTCCAACTGTCTCTTCATCTGGCCAGTAGTGACAGATAGGTGGGGGAAGGGAGTAGTGATTCCATTGAGGATGTCTGTTGGTTGAGGGATGGTGATTGGGAAAGGTGAAGGTGTGAGTCTTCTGAAGAAGGTTGTGTGATGAGGGGTGGGGTGAATGGTTCTGAGATGAGCAGGGAAGAATTGGTGTGTACAACAGGGTGGGAAAAGATGGTTGATCTTGATCTTGGGGGAGTTGGGAAAGAGTGGTGGTGAGGGAGTGGAGGAGATAGTGTGAGATGGCATCATGCTGAATCTATTGAAGAACAAATTCAGCTCATTGGCGCTTTCTAGATTGCCCCCCAGAGGTTGTGGTTTTGCCTTGAAGCCAGTGATCTGCTTCATGCAAGCCCACACCTCCTTTGTATTGTTCTGCTGAAGCCTACCCTCCAGCTTCCTTCTGTAGACATCTTTGTTCTCCCTCAGTCTCACCTTCAACTATTTCTGCACCCTCCTCATCTGTTCCTTGTCTTTCTTCCTGAAAGTCTGCTTCTTTTTGTTCAATAGTTCCTTCAGGTCCTTGGTATCACACTTCTCAGTCTGTAGTCTCAAAGCAGAACTTCAGAGCCTCCTCTGCCTCTTGTGACCACCTTCTTATGGTCTTCTTTGTCACAGACTGCCTTAAGACAACAGGTCTTTATGTGGGCATCAGTAGAACCAGACTATGGTCAGACTTTCCCAGTGGGGGCAGAGCAGAGGAAGAGTATGCCCCCTTCACACTTGCATACAGGAGATCCAGTGTTCTGTTCTCTCTGGTAATACAGTTGACAAACTGGTAAAACTTTGGTAATGTACTGGAGAGTGACACATGATTAAAATCCTCAGAAATGACAACTAAAGAGTTCGATTGCCGAGTCTGGAGTCTCACAATAGCCAAGTGTATGACGTCACACAGTGTTTCTGTGTCGGCTACCAGTGGTATGTAAACAATAACCACAGTGGCAACCGTGAATTCCCTCGGCAGATAATACGGACGTAAACTGACAGCCAGCAATTCACCGTCTCCTTTTTGTCTTTGTTTTGGATCCAGCTCCGCATCCTCTGTACAGTCTCAGCAGTTCTTTAGGAATGTTGAACCGCATTCCCGCATGAGCGTGGCTCAGATCTTCGGAGCGCCGGCATCTGATTGCGTGTGTACGTGAAGCGACTTGCTCTCTCCCCGCAGTTCTCCATTCCGAGTGTAGAGTGCATGATAAATAAAAACTATATGCAAAAACAGACTACAACTTAAAAGTAAGAAAAGGAAGAGCTGAAGAAACAAAATATGCTAGATAAGTAAGCAGCAAAACCTAACATAGGTACATAAGTAGAATATAACATCTCTCAAGACAGGAGATGCTGAAATCGGCTGCCACTAGCACTGTGCCATCTTGACTCGGTAACATTTTACGTTGCATATAAAATTTGCATATTAATCTTATTAATTAACTTGTGATTCTGGTATCTAAGAATTATTTTATAAAGAATTTTTCAATTCCCTTCTCTCTACCCTTAAGTAGCACCAGCCAGATTTAGCCCTCGTTTCATCTCTGCCTAACAAGAGTGCAGAGAGTGTAGCGGTGCTTTAGTCCTTTAGCCTGTCCAGGTACCTCACCTTGTCATCTGTACACACTGCTCAAGCAGATCAGCTTCCAAAGCTTCGTCTTCCATGCTAATACTACCATCAGTGCTATAATGCTTGTCATTCGTTGATTGCTAACTAGCCAAGTCAAGTCTTTGGTGTAACTCAGGGAAACTATGTGAGCATTTTGCAACTCACAAGAGTCCAGTGTTTGGACTTGTCACTACTTCTACGTTGGATTTCTCATTAACATGATGTTGAACGTTAGAAAATGGTGAGCGACAAAAGAAGTTCTTGCTCTTTTTGTTTTGATGGGAGGTTAAAAGTGACTCTGAGATTGTTTAAATTGTTTTTCATATTAAACGCCAATAACAATGTCACGTCATGACATCACAGAACAACTTACTTCTCATGGGAATAATGATAATACAGCACCAACCAACAAGTTAGCACCAGGATCTATAAATGAATCACAAATATTTCAATACGATAATTTCAGTGTGTATAGTGCGCATATATATATATATATATACACATATATGGTCTTGTTATTTTTTTTATTTCAAGTTGACATAACACATGAGTAAAGTGATATATCCTGTTGCATTATGACACTTTCCATGTTATGACACTAAATCAGTGAACTTCTGCTGTGTCAGAGTGACATAATGGTGACATCACTTGTCAGAGTGTACAAAGGATGCTTGGTAGTGTCTCCTGTATTATGTCTGCTGTATAACACAATGACATTGGAATGTTATAACAGTGCTCATTACATTGTAATAACATGGTTATGTATCATTATGTATCAATTTCTGCCTATGACAGTTTAATGAATACTTATGACAATATCATGACACTGAATCTTTAGAGTTATGTATATTTTCTCTCACCTTATGTACATTTCTTATTTCTGTTTATAAGAGTGTTATGAATACTTATGACAATATCATGACATCGCAATGACAGTGTTATGTATATTTTCTCTCGCTCTTAAGTAAAGTATGCTCCTTATTTCTGCTGATAAGATTTTTGTGAATCCTTTTGACAATATCATGATATGACAATGACAGTTATGTATGCTATCTCTGATCCTGAGCTACAAAGACTGTTGACATAGATAAGATGTTATAATGCGACCTTATGTCAACTTGACATCAAAGCAGACAAACGTAGTCTTTTTGGCAGGTTGCCCATTGGAATGGAAGAGCTTATGTAGCCCTACCTTTAATGAAGCTACAATTCTTCATTTCTAGGGTTAAAACATATATTAAAAGCAAACTGATGGCACAGTAAGGCTGGTTAAAAAAAAAAAAAAAGAATAAAAAAATACCAGCTCTTTGGGTTATCATCAAAATGGACAAAGACAGGAAAAAAATGAGAGAGTCATAGCCTTGTAAATGTGAAGATCAGATAGCCGGAACATTCCAGCAGGAATGCAAGTTTTATCTCTGCACAGGGAAATTCTCTCAGACTTGGTATTTAGTATTTTGGCATTCTAACCACAGCAGCTGTCCACACAGCATGAAAAAAAAGGTCACATAGAAGAATGTCATAGAAATTGTCTTTCATCGGGCGAACTCGCGGATGAGCAGGAAAAAGAAAAACGCTCAGCAGAGGCATCAGACATTTCATTTAGAGCCTGTCAGTCAGCCGGCTTTTCAAAACATCTTAGCGATTGAAAGCGCTTTACGTCTCTGAATGACAAGTCATCTAAGTGGAGCGAGAATGAGAAAAGGAGGCGAGCACTCACTCTGTGCTATCTTGGCCAGATGAAGACGGTTGACCCAGGAGATCTTGCTGAGAGGACTCGGAGTGTTGAACACCACCATGAAGCTGACTGGACGGCCGGACCTGGAACAAACACACACAGACAGCTCATCATAAAATGACCAAGAAAAATTACAAATGGATTTATTCATATGTATTCAGTGTTTGATGCCACAGACTACTGTATGTGAATACAGTAAACACCATCCCTGTCACATTTAAATAAACAAGCTGATAAATAAAAAGGTAAAAAAAGAGGTTTTTTTAGTTGAATATCACGTCTTCAAGCAGAGAAATAAAGTGGCCAAAGCTCCAACAAGTTATTTGCTATTAATCAATGATACATACTATAATTATTCGCCATTGTATGAAGAAAGGTGCTCTGAATGACAGTTTTGAGAACATTTTATTTTAAAGCCTACCTACATATGGCCTTCAAATAACATTCATGAAAATAAATATAAATATTTTATGATTTATGCAAGGTTTATGTCAAAATCCATGAGATGATATAACGGCTATTCTTGTTTTTAAAATGTACATAGGCTCATCATTACATGAACGAGAAAAAAAAGAGAAAAAACACCATTTATCATTATTTTAAGTCTGATAGAATATTTGAGTGATCCACTGTGCATGTTCGGGTTCTTTAATTGCATATTTGTTAAAAATAAATAAATAAATAAAAATACAAAGCAAGAACCTTCATTAACATTAATAAAATGGGTAATGTTAGGTGTCCAATGATACTATAATTAAATGATATTTTTTAATAAGTAAGAAATAATATATACTGAGGTGTGCTGTTATAAGAAAATACTCAACAATTTTTCCTATAACAGCACGTAAGGAAGGAGACAAATAAAGTTTTTTTAGGATGACTTTGTGATTTTTTTCTTCCATTTTTTTATCGCACATTATAACCACAGTATTCTCATAGTTGTCTTTATTGTGCAGCTTTTCTTATTTCTTTTTCTTTATCATCACTGTCTGAACTCATGTTTGCATTCACAGCTTAAATTAACTTTGAGATTTATCTGTTTTGCTTTTTTTTTTTTTACAGTTATGTTCTTTCCTTTTTGCATTTTCAGGCTATTATTATTGCGTCGCTTAATTAATTAATTCCAGTGTGCTTTGGTCATGCAACAAATACACTAACTCCCACCAGAACAAAGAATTTTATTTCATTTGCATGATGAATTTCCCTTTGTCATAAAGTGCCTTCAAATAAATTATTAAATGTGATTAATTCTCTAATCGTACGTAGACCAGGGCCACCCGTGTGCTTGGTTAAATTCTCAATTTATCACAGCGCTTTACACAACACCACCTACACAATTTCACTGCAAGCATGATTTTTTTTAAAAACTAAACTCTATTCAAAATACGTATAAATAAAAGCCCCTGATGCAATTTCTAGCCTTTTCAGAGAAAAGTCTGACATTAGTGTGAAGGTTTATTACTGCTCGTGGAGACCTGGCTCATTCACCAAGCCGATGATATGTCAAGTTCATAGGAATCCTAATGAGCAGGAACGATTTCACATACAAATGGAGTAATAAGAAAATCCTTTTCGGTGACTCTACCCTGACCCTTAACTTCACCATTCGTAACTTTCTATAAGGCTCTTATTAATGAAGTTGTCTGAAAAAGTCATAGAACTCTTACCTTAACCATCTGTAACTTTTTACACAAATTGCTGAATTTGCACTTGTGAGGCCGTAATGGCTCCATGGATGATTATTTATGAAAGAGAAGTAGAGAAGGAATTTTAAAAAAGAAGGAAGATGAAGTAAAGAGTGCACATCAATGCACCAGTGACTCTTCCAAATGGGTTAAATCCACATGGACATGGGGAAATGAAGTCTAATGACCATAAGTGATGATACTCGATCACACAGGTGTCAAACTCAAGGACTGTCTGCCAAACACAGCCCACTGCCTCATTTCATTTGGCTCATGCAAACTATTAGTAGCTATTATTCAACATTTTTAAAATCTAAAATTCAGGCCAGCGTTCCATATGCACCACTGGGTATATATCCCACAGTGCTGAAAGGCTGCTTAAAATCAATTCCTATCTGCTGCATTTGATCAGACGAGCATCTAAAAAAAAAAAAAAAGATTCAGAAATGAGTCAGGTGCTGTGATTCAGTGACTGACTCCAAATCCCAACATGCATCGCCAAGTGCTAAGACCTAAAAAAAATATGCTCAAAAAAAGAAAAGTCGATGGAGCACAAAGACAAGAGAAAGGAGACACAAAGGACATGTATGATCTTAGCAGAGAAAATCATGTGTGCATTCTTCTTAAATCCCTTTCTTATCATTATGTATTTTCTTAAGACCGCTGTGCGCCAGTGAATCCATTGTTTCCCATTCGGAGAAAGCGATGATGCTTTGACTACACCGCTTAGATTTGATGCATTGGTGCTACTCGATGCTATCACTTAAATTGAACTTTGACCCAGTTTACCCAAACCTTTTCAAAGCATAACCAACAAAACATAGAAAAGACGTGACAAGCTAGTTACATTGTCGACGCAGCTAATTATTTGCGTCTCAATATCCGGAGCTATTTAGTTTGTCGAGACAATAGAGTCTACTGCAGCCATTTTTCTTGTCCTCTCTCCAACCAAATCCAGAACCTTTTTTTGTTTAAGATTCCCATACATGATAAATTTAGAAAAATGCAGAATGGGCTAGCTCGATGACTGTTTTCAAATGTGCTATGATGACGTAGCACCACTTCAACTTTGCGGTTAAAAACGCCTGTCATTCGTATGATACATTAAGCGGAGCACAGAAAAACTGATCATCTATAGGTGTCCTTACTTTCGCTCAAAACTTTATTCGGTACTTAATGCACCACTGATGTTTAGCACTTGTTAACACTTAGTAACCATCAGCCCTACTAAGGAGCTTTAGTAGGCGGCGAGACGTGAGGCAATTCACGTTCAGTCATCATTAGAAGGTAATTGAGTGCAGTGTGCAGTCCGCCTGGGCTCCTGTCATATCAGCACCTCAGCCTGCTTTATATTCCCTCCCAGACTTCAGAAAAGGCAGAGTCAGAAATGGAGAGAGAAGCCTAAAGACACTGTCGCTGGGGGAAAAAAAATCACCTGCATTCATAAAAGGGAAGAACTCTGTTGCTATAGCTGCAGCTATAGCGCTTTCCTTCCTGCTGGTGCATTTTCTCCAAACTCAGCAGAAAGATTTTTAGAAAGGTGAAAATAAAGTGCAAAAGGCGAGGAATCATGTTCCATATACTGGAAGACTGGGAGGCCTGGTGTGTGCGTGTGTGTGTGTGTGTGTGTGTGTGTGTGTGTGTACACCTCAGTGTGGATGAGGGCCCCAAGGCAACAGGGCAGAACGGAGAGCAGGGCACCGGCTGATGTCTGGCAGGTGGGTGAGCGGTGTGTGTGACAGTAATGCAGAAGAACAGGACAGATGTTGGAACAAATGCCACACAGCATTCATCACACACACACACACACACACACACACATATACGAAACACTTGTTCTGCCTCTACAGTATGGAAACAGGCTACTGAGGATCCTGAGAGCTCACTTTAATCTCACACGAACGGCTAAGGGTTCTAGCTTCTTAAAGGGGTTTGCATGAAGCATTTTCTGCTATGAGGTTGCACAGGAAACCTTTAAGGGTACCTTCGAGAGAGACCTTAAGAGTGCTCGACACCAATTTTCTAAGAGGGTGCTGCTTCTCGAGATGTACTGAGCAATAAATGGCTGTATTACTGTTAATATAGCGCTCAAAGTGGAAGATTATGGATTATGGAAGGTTAGAAGGTCAAAAGTAATAATAAAGTAAAGAACAGCTTCTGTTCGGTTTTTGTTCAGTCTCTGAAATTGTATTGGAACGATGAACGCTGTTCTTCCAAAGGATTTTCCCCCAGATGGAATTTTGATGATGGTGGTGAGCATAGGTGTTCAACTGAGTTAGTGTTAAAGCCATAGCATATGATTAACATCATTTATATCCCCATCAAACTATTCAGTGACTCTCGTGGCCTGTGGATGGGGGCGGGGTCATCCTAGAAGAAACCACGCCCAGCAGGATAGAATGTTTCATTAGGTTTTCGTTATGGAGCTTCAGGAGCGGTGGAGATCTTTTTAGATGAATATTTTTTATGTCTATAGTGCAGTTCCAGAGGCTTATAGAATCAGTGCCAAGGTGTAGTGAAGCTGTTCTGGTGGTTTGTCGCAGCCCAAACACCTTACTAAGAAACTTGTTTTTTCCTTTAATTTGTCACTCTGCCTATGTAAAGCATTTCCTGAAATAGATCTCAGTAGTGAGCATAAGACATTAAGAGCTGTCATTTATTAAAGCAATAGTTCTTAGGCACCATGTGAAGCACACAAACACAACATGATAAAATCCAATGTTCAATAAACAATTTAATGTGGTATTAATATTAGTCCCAGTAAGCAATTCTTCCAGCTGTAGTCTGTTAGCAGTAAGCTTTGGTTGCTAAGCAACATAACGGGCAAAGACATTACATGGACAGAAAATGGTTTAAGTGTATCGGTTTTATTCATTTAAAACCTGGTGCATTAATACAGAATTCAGTTATTGTGAAGATTCCACGAGTCTGTGTATGTGGAGAAGTTTAGAACGGCTTTGAACGTGGCTCAGCAAAACCGATCGAGTGGATCTGTTAGATCTAGTAGAATTTAGAACTATCTGTTTTTTTCCGTATGTTTTATAGACATTTTACATTTTAAAAGCAGACAAATGTGAAAACACTAAATAAAGCACGAATAAACAGCTATGGTTTCCACACAATATTCACTACATAAAACATAAATACACTTTTCTTAGGTGTGAATAAAAAAAATGGGAAAAATGTGTTAGGAAAAAAAATCATTTTCATTACAATGGAAATTTACTTCAAGTAAAACTTTAAAATAGGTCATTTTAACCTGATAAGCGGCAGGTATAGGGTACAAAAACATGACATTAAAGTATTTAGGACACCTGAGATGTGTAGTGAAGTGAAGTGACGTGTAGCCAAGTATGGTGACCCATACTCAGAATTTGTGCTCTGCATTTAACCCATCCAAGT
>CM075022.1:16823185-16861622 GCA_037576675.1 Pangasius sanitwongsei
CCTGAAACTCGAACCCACGACCTTCAGGTTCACCTTCGGGTTACAAGTCCGACTCTCTAACCATTAGGCCACGACTGTGCATCTGTAGATTCAACCACTTATGCTTTTAAAAGATTAACAGCAGAGGAACAATAGCAGACACAAAGAGGGTAAAAAATGCTTTAAACCCAGTCTTAATGATCCATGACCAAAATCAAGTCACATCCAAGAGAACCTAAGTTTAGGATTCAAGCCATGTCACTCAAAGGCCACAACCCTGGAGCAGTAGGTGAGCTGTCAGGATGCCAGTATACCACCTGCCAGCCGCTGACCCGTGTCCCCACAGTGAGCGCCAGACTCGGTTCTTATCAAATCACTTGTAATCACCGAGCAATAACTCCCTTTTAAAAGACATCAGCTTTGGCTAAGTTTGTTTACATACTTGCCGTACCAGTAAGACACTCACGCAAGCTGAAGACTCATCAAGGTGGAAAAATTTGGCTTGCCATCACATTATACAGTACGGCAACACTGGCCATCTCTGAACGTTTTATAGTATATTAATTTGGGACTGTATTCAGAGTCCAAAAGTTAGGTCAACATTCACGTGGGAAAATTTGCACATATTCAGACATGCTTAAGTCATTTTTCTGGTTGTGCCATTCAAATTATGCACAACTGGCAGAGCTCCACTTGTACCTAGTGCCAATTTAATGGTACAGTTGGGTTCAAAGTCTGAGTCCACTTCCATGAACTCTTCATTTAATCAATTATATAAAATGAATACAATATTTTATTCAAGTAATGTGTATTATTATTCACAAATTATAATAAGTATAATATTTGAAACTGAAGCAAATCTATTTATATATATATATATATATCTGAATATACTGTACATCTGGACAGCACAACCTATTTTGGCAAACACAGTCCAACATTGTATCAGTACTAAATTCCACAAATAATAAAGATGTTTTACTTGCAAGTGAGTAATGATGAAATTTTGCTTGAAAAGGTTATTTGTGAAAATGTATTTGTCGTTTTCAATGGGGATGTCTGTCTCATTTTGCACCTGCTGTTTACACCATGTCAGTTCTTGTAAAATAACATACGCAAATCTGTCTCTCTTATTCCTCTCCTTTGTTCTTCTTTCTCTCTTCCCACACTCCCACCCATCCCCCCTAGTGTCTGTCCTTCCATCTCCTACGCGAATCCCTCACTAATCCGTCTTCATTTCCTCTCCTCCACAGCCATCCTTCTGAATGACAATTCTTCCTGTCTCTGCACAACGAGGATAAGCACATCCAGGTGCAGGGCGGCGTGAAAAACGCACAGCCACCGCCACAACACATTTACATCCGCCCTTTCCTAATGTGACATAATAGCGGCACATCAAAAGCCCCTTTGAAAGAAATTTAAAAGAAATTACTATAGTGCTCAGAGTGGGCTAAGTAAAATGAGTTCTATGGCAAGTGTTAGTTAAGTGCTAACACCAAATTGACACATCTGTGCTTACTGTACCAAGGTCAAAAGCTGCCAACAATTCTTCCCTGTGTACTAAAGGCAATGAATTTAAGAAATGATCGCATAATTTTCCGACCAGCCATCCTATTAGGCCAGTAATTTGCTGGTGAATATAAAGCTCTGAGCACAGCCTAAGCAGATGTAATAGTAGGTGATCCAGGGAGCAAGGTCACGTGGCAACCAAATCCTTCAGCATTTGAACGCCACCTCGGGCAAGTGGGAAAATGTTTGACACTAGCTAGAATCTTTTAAAATTGCTCAGAAGTTAGCACGGACCTGCTCAGCATTAAACATATGAAACATATTCTCTAGCACTTCTTGATGAAACATATTCTCTAGCACTTCTTGAATTAAGCGCTGGAGAGAAAGCTTAAGAAACTGGGCTTGATTATATTTCTAATGATGAATGGTGTGTGCGCGCATGTTGGATGTCAAGTTAGAGAGGAGAGGTCAAGTTACTGACTCTGCACCTGACTTGCTGCTTCATTTAGTCTGAAGACTTGAGACTTGACCCAGAGTTTTACCTCAGAGACTTGACACAAACTTGCAACTAAGAGACATGATTCAGACTTGAGATTTGATTCAGCTTTGAAGCTTAGAAACCTGAGATTTGGCTCGGACTTACAGTTTAGATACCTGAGACCTGACTCAGACTAGTAGCTCCAAGACTTGAGATTTGACTCAGACTTGCAGCTTAGAGACCTGAGATTTGACTCAGACTTGCAGCATAGAGACCTGAGATTCGACTCAGACTTGCAGCAGAGAGACCTGAGATTTGACTCAGACTTGCAGCATAGAGACCTGAGATTTGACTCAGACTTGCAGCTTAGAGACCTGAGATTTGACTCAGACTTGCAGCTTAGAGACCTTAGATTTGACTCTGACTTGCAGCTTAGAGACCTGAGATTCGACTCAGACTTGCAGCTTAGAGACCTGAGATTCGACTCAGCCTTACAGCTTAGAGACCTGAGATTCGACTCAGACTTGCAGCTTAGAGACCTGAGATTCGATTCAGACTTGCAACTTAGAGACCTGAGATTCGACTCAGACTTGCAGCATAGAGACCTGAGACTTGACTTGGACTTGCAACTCAAAGACCTGAGATTTAACTTAGACTTGCAGCTTATACACCTGAGACCTGACTCCGATTTGCATATCAGGACCTGAGACATGACTCAGACGTGGAGTTCCAATATTCCGACTTGTATTATGGAAGACTGAGACCAGGATGGGTGTTCCAATTCAGGGAATTCATAACACAATTTGAGAACACCTTTTGTGTTTTTATGGTCCAGGCAAGAGCCACACATTGCGTAAGGCTAATCTGAAACCAAGATTAGATTATCTGCTGTTCACCCTCACCATTTCTGGGATAATCAGAGCTAACATTTGGCATGAAAAAAATGAGTAGTGTCTGAGAGACACAGACTTTAATATTTCCTAGTACTTCCTAGTACTCATGATGTACAAGCGTCTGTTTCTTGGGTCATGACGTTCTGTCCTTGCTCATGTTTTCCTCCCATCTTAGACTTGGGCATTATCTATATGGTCTAGGGCGTGTCGTTTTGCACACATACATCAGTATAAAAGCTGGCTGTGTCCAACTCTTGTTTAGACTATAAAACGCCCAGGTTGTCTTCATGCGTGCAATAAACCATCTCTTTTATTATAATCTGGCTCTCAGTCTCCTGATTCTTCAGTCATCTTACTTCTGATGAAACTGCAGTATTTTGATGGTCATCCAGAAAAGATTTACATCATCATAATTTAGGCCAGTACGGGCAAGTTAGAATATTAAATATTGGAATTTTTATATTAATAGCTGGGGAGCTAGCTGGGTTGCCAGATTATGTCCATGTGTTTAGTGAGTAGTATAAACATTTTTAGCCTGAAGTGAGCAATGCCCCATCTTCATAATCAGCTAAACTATGACTGTTTTAGCAGGAAAATCTCTAATGAATAAGCTGTGCAATTTTGATGCAAAACTAAATCCACATGTAATTAGCTCCCATGAGTTTGGCTCTGATCAACAGACTTGGCATGCATGACTAATGGGCCTTTAGGCCTGATAAAGAGATGTTTGGGTATGATTAATGGACCTCTGTGTTAACCCACTGACTTTTGAGCATAGTTATCTGACTTTTAACCACGACCCACTGATTCTGAGGATAATTATCAGAAACAAACAAAAAGACAGCAGCTGCTGATTAACCTCACCAGACATTCCTTATTCCTTTAAATATGGCACAGCTCAGTCATCCTAAGCTAATTATGTACTAGGAACATGGTATACAGTAGCTTTGTGAAAGTGTTACTCACTTGTCTGGCTTGCCAGGGACTTGCAGCCGAAGACGGCATTTGTTGGCACTCTGTATTTGGTCCTCTTTGATGCGGATGAGCCTTTGCAGGGCCAAGCACCAGTCTCCTGCCACAGTGGTGTTCAGATTCTTCACACATGCACGTGCAAACAAGATAAATATGAATAAACAATTTGGCTAATGCTTGATTTGAAAGGTACCTACACTGGGTAAAAATCCTTCATAAGCATTGCATCAATATTTTGTAAAGAAACATTGGAGAATTCATGCAAGTCACATGTCAAAACTTGTGGGAAAAAAAACAGACTTTATGAAGTGTATTGCTTTGTCATGAAAGATAGAAGGAAAAACTCTGAATTACCGTTCTGGTTTGGATGTTCGGGTAATTTTTTTATCTTTACCTTGGAAGTTATTTTGTCTTTACTAACAGCACTTTCACAAATTATTGATAAACCCTTTATGAAGCTTTATAAAAGAAGTATCAGTAACAATTTGCATTCATATTATGAATGCATGCATTCATAAGGCGTTACACACTTTGTTATAATTGTTTATTAAAAGGCAATACAGTTTACTGAAATGGTTATAATGCATTTCTATATTGTTAACAGAATGCATTATAAGCACTGTTTATAACACATTATAACACCACAGAAATTCAGCTCCAGTTGGCTTAGTGCATTACGTGCATTCAGATGCACTGACGAGTTTTCAGAAGATATAAAGTTCCTGATAATGTCTCTGGTGTAATTAATTTGTTAAAAAAAAAATAATCAAGTCAGATCATGCGATGCGTTATACAAACATGAGTTTGGTTTCTTTGGTACTGGTATTATAATGTGTTGATAACGAACACTACTTATAATGAATTATGTTACCAATTCATCATGCATAATACAGATAGCCATATGGTGTAATGCATTTTTATAATGTGTATAATGCCTTATGAATGCATTATGGCATAATATGGCTGGGTTCACAACTCATTATAAATAGGACATTCATAGAAAGTGTTACCGATGTATCCAATGCTTATGAATGTGTTATAAAGGCAATACGTAGGCACTCTTCAAATAAAGGGTTATCCAATTTTGTTTAACACCTGAAAGATTCACCGACACTTAGGTATTCATAATGCATTACAAATGCATTTATAATGTGTAACATAGCATACATAATACCTCATAATGCCTGGCATAGGTCTGCATCAATACTTATTTGTAGTTCTAGTTGCATGCATAGCACTTAATAAAGCATGAGTAGTGTCAGGTGGCATAAGAATGTTGTACAATCGAATGTCATAATACATTATAACACATATGGCTAAGAATCTGAACGGCAAGTTATAATGCCAGATCCAGGGTTATAGTACATTACAACATTAGTCTCTAAAATGTTATTATGACCAAATATTACAACACATTATACACTATAAACTAACTATTGCTGCTTATAAGCATTCACACAGAGATTTGTCAGGCATTATAACCCAATTAATATGCATTATGAATACTGGCTAGACAGGATGTGTTACCACATGCTATGTCTCACTGTTAGCTGCAATCTAAGGCCACAGCTCCCAAAAATAAAAGAGTAATAAAGTGAAGCACTGAACCTCTTGAAAACACAATTACTCCCTATTCCCTAAAGCCAAATCCAATCGAATCCTACTGCAATATCGATGAGATTTGTGGACTTTTTTCGCTTTCTTTCTGTTTGCTAGAATTTCTCGATAGACATTGTACATGATGATCAGCCTTTTGGGCAAAATTCAGTCATTTGGAGAAAAGACAAAAGAACAACGAGACACATACACCAAAAAACTTGAATTGTTTCCACATGTCTAGACGGTAAAGAGAGTGCCATTTTAAATATTTTCAGACGTGGTTTGGAGGCTCATTAGGGCATCAGGGAGGCAGCCTGGTTTCAGTTTCAGAACCACGCAGCCGCTATCAAGCAGATTTTGCCGATTATCAATTGATGATTTGCGCATTTGGTTCCTGATCTTTGATGACATTTTAATTGCAGTTTAAATTTTCATTTGTAGGACTTTCTCTTTGACAGTTACCTGAAAGACTTTCTCCCTCAGCACCAGCTTGTATGCCTGGATGGGTTTTTATTATTTTCATTGATGAATTTTCTTGTTTTTTTTGGGTTTTTTTTTTTTTTTTTTACATTTTATGTGACACAGGGCCACTGAGGTGGCTGACATGGTGGTTATTTATTGTTTATAAGGTGTGGCCACAAATTAATATATTAAAATTTATCTCAAGATCTATTTCATGGCCATGAAGTATTTAAAGCCAGTTGTACACTGTGAAATTTAAGTAGTTTTTATAAGATTATTAAAGCCAGATTCCAAATGGCCAAATTCTGTAACAGAGAGTGAAATAATGTATTGAAAATCCCCAAGAAAATTACCACATTCTGCTTACATCAATCAAACTGATCTGGGCTCATGCAGAAAATGCAGTCGCCTAGCCTAACAATCGATCTTCACAGTCAGCTCGAGGTAAAAAGGATATATTTTTCTGTCCATTAGCATGTTTTGTTTACGTTTTACAATTACCGCTGTGCAGCTGTCCAATGGCTTTGGCGTATTCCTATGCCGTCCTCTTATTTGAGGCTTTTAGACAAGCATTGTAACAGGGCTCACTCTACAAAAAACTCTACATGTGATTTTAATTTGAAAATTCTAACTCTGGCAAAACTTTTTTGGTGGCAGTGGCACTAAATCAGCTGCCGGTGAGCATGTCACATTATGCATTCTAAGATTACTCATGACCAAAAAATTCTTTTTCCGATGTGCTGTTTTTGTCTGAAACAGCGATTATTCATACAGGAACATGACTAAGCACGGAGATGGAGCCGAAACTAAGCATGGAGATAACTGATAATACCATTTATATACCATTAGTCCATGTCATTATTAACTGAATTCTAAAAGCATATAGACTTTTTCAATCATTCCCGCCAACTAATTAACAGGACACCACATATTAAGTATGACGTTCCACAGAATAATAAGTCATAGGCTGAAGTTACAGCGTTTGAGCCACGATTTTGGTATCTAGTGGTCTGAAACTTTTAACTCATTTGTGGCCACAAAATGTTACCTCCTGGAATATTAATTTCGTAACCATGTCTTATCAATAAAAATAACCACCATGTCACATCAGAGGTTCTGGAAGCTTTGAGAACAAGGAAGAACAAGAAAGGGGTGTGTTTACCTGGTACGTGCCCTGTAAAGTGCCCACCAAAGTGGTGACCTGCTCCACCACCGAAAGGTCATGCTGCAATTCATGGAGTTCTTGATAGAGCCGAGGAGGACCCAGGATCACTTTACCTGTCAATCAAATATCACCTCATTTATCATTCAGTAATTACTGTGCTTCATTTTTTAGGGACTTAACTAACTAACTTCCTTTTTTGACCTCAGAATGCTATCAGGATACTTTCTGATTTTGATTTCCTGGTAGATACATGACGCAAATTAGCAACATAAACATGTTTTGCATTAATGATCAAATTTACATAGCAAAAAAAAATCATCTGCATTTTACCATTTCAAAATGAAACCAATACAGCGTAAAGCATGATGTATTGCATCATCATTTGGATAATGATCTTGCACTAATTGAGGCATCATGAACTAATTTATTTAGTAAGTCAAAACGCTATAAAATAGCAGCAAAAATTGAAACCAGACAAAAATCAGATGGAATAGATAAATCATAACTACAAAGATAAAAAAAAATGCGGCTCCAAAACATGTCAGGGGTTTGAATGATCAGGGAATGTTAGAAGAGGTGTGTTACATGGAAGAGCATATACTGTAAATGTCTATATTTCTCTACGGCCTGTAATAAAATGAGATTTAAGAAGAGAAAAGCAGCACAATGAGCGGCTCAACATGCACATTTGCATTTATAAAACTGTTATGAAGCAATATGTATATCTTTTACCATGTTCTGTAGAAATGTGCTGTTAGAAAATAGAAGATGATGTAAACGTTCCAAACCAAACAAGGTATCAAGTGAAACAGGATAGATACAGGTCAAAAGCTTCAGTTCATGTTGGGTGAGAGAATGGTGCAAAAAACAAAAAACATCCAGCGAGCAGCAGTTATTTGTGGGGAAACACCTTGTTGATGAGAGAGGTTAAAGGAGAATGGCCGGACTAGTTCAAGCTGGCAGGAAGGCTAAAATAACCACTCTTTACAAATGTGGTGAGCAGAAAAGCATCTCAAAAAGCACAACATGTCAAAACCTTGAGGCTAAAAAGATTTATGCAATTCTTATGGATGTGTAATAAAGGCTCTATGTAGCTACCCTTCAAATAAAATGTTATAAATATTAATAAATATTACAGTTTGTTTATAATTATACAATACAATAAGTTGTTATTATTATTATTATTATTATTATTATTATTACTATAAAGGTTATCCAGTATAGCACAAGGCATTATAACGAAGGGTGACACTTGCATTATATCATGATTATAAGTTAGCAAAGAATCATTAAAGGGCTTTATTATAGGTTTATAAGGGAAAACTATGTATGACTATGAGCTTCAGAGAATGTGTTATCAAATTCTTTTCTCTCTTTGATTTAGGGTTGTTGTTCTTCTTCTTAAAAAATCTTAATCAGTTAGACAGGAGTTGCTTTTAGCCTTAAGATGTTACTTGTTGAAGCCTGCTGTTTCTACACAAACAAGCCATTGTGACTCAAAATGGTGCAACTTTGAATATCTTAGAAGAAAACTAGGCAGAACTTTCTCAGAAACCCTACTTTTTAACAACTTGGAAACCAGAAAGGCCCATTAAAAATTATTTGATATTTCCCACCCTTAACAAAGAAGATCGATATGGAACGTAGATCAATCCGCTATTGTCTGTGGAAGCACACAGACTAAATGTGAAGAGACGGAAAGCAAGAGAGAGAAATAAAAAAGTGAAGTTTCAGAGAAATATGAAGGACTTTAAGGTCGGAGGAGAGAATGCAGGTGTCTCATTAGATGTGAAATGTGCCATCGATTTGAAACACCCGCCCTCCGTCCCCTTTTTTTCCCAGAGTACCCAGCTTGGGGGAATCGATAGTAGGGGAGAGTCCAGAGTGAGAAACATAATTAAATCCCAATGGTAGATTCGGTGGCCAGAGAAGTGTCTGGCCCTGTCACTGCCTCCACATAATCAAGTGGCCTATGTGTGTGTGTGTGTGTGTGTGTGTGTGTGTGTGTGGGTGGGTGAGGGGGCAGATGCCAGACCGAACATGAAATCTAAATTTTAGATTTATCTTCCCATTACCCATTACCTTATGATTAATCCTCTCCAAATTCATCTTTGCCTTTTCTGCACTCATTTCCCATTCTCCAAGTCCATTTTTCTCTCTTTTTCCATCTTCACACTCTGCCTTTTTATATCTAACAGTGAAGTGGTTTTTTCACATCTCTTTTATTTTATTTGAAAATTTGGTAACACTTTACTAATGTATCAGGTTCATTTTAATGAACAAGCCCTTGACTTGTGTTTTCTTTTTATGCTGTACTAACTTCCCTCTAAAGGTTGAATTACACTTGCTTTTAAGTTCCCATATACACGCACTCGTATACTGCGGTCATTTGGAGCGTCGCTTGTGCACACCCTCAGTAATTAACACTCGTGTCCATGTACCAACATAAATAGTGAACAGTATAGGACTATGTGACACTGTGCTCACAACTGACTAAACAAACTAGTGGTGTGTCATAAATCGCATACCTATGTACTACTCTAGACTATTATTATTATTAATAACACTGCTGTTATTGAGTACTAACTAGTTTTAGTAACTTGAACATAATTTTAAATTTAAAACCTCATATAGTCTTCAAAACGAAATGGCTGTTTTGCATACCGGATTTCTAGATTATCTTGATTTGTAAATACTTGAATGTATGATCTCCTGAATGTAAGGTCTAGTTTCAGTTTGTTACACAGATCATGACAACAATCACAAAGACGGTGGAAATGTTTAACTGAGCTCGTCAGTCTGTCCAACGTCACTGTGCATGATATTGCTAAATATTTTACGACTTTGACTTGGAAATCAGAAAAACAGGGCTGTTTTGGCTCTGACATACCATTTTGAAAGTTTGAAAGTTGCTTTTAATCCTTAAGATGTATGCAAAGTATATATGTGAGTATGTGAACAATGCCGCTCACATTGTCGCTGCTTCTGCACGCGAACATAAAGAACATAAAATATTCAGTTTTAGTTGATTACAATTGCTGCAGATTTTCATCAACTAATTCTAGATTAATTCTAAATATATGCAATGGCAATGACTAAAAGACGATGAAAACTATTATTTATTTTCATCATAACACTATAACTAAATCTAATTTAGCTCTCAACATGACTACTTTTGGCCAGAGTGAGACGTTCATGTGGAATTTTATGAATAACAAAACATTTAGTTAGCTAACTAACACTGCTAATTTGCATGTACCAAAGGCAATGTACTGTTTAAATGTACCATTTAAAACACTAGTATGGGGTATTTGGATGCAGCTCATTTGTCTTGCTCGACACTCTTTTGATTATGTAAGAAAGAAAACACTTGGGGGCATGCTGATATAGGAAAATAATCGACAACAGGGTGGTGTGATGAAGCAGGGATTACTGTTATCATCCCGAATTTGATTATTGTCCAATAACAGAATGTACAGAAGTGTTTTATTCCTCTGGTACAACTGCAATTTGTCAAAAATTAAATTTTTTTAGTTTGTTAATGAACGACACGTACTTTTTATCAGTTATTATACAGCTTGTCACGTTAATGAGAAACTAGAAATCACAAACTCCTCTGACTCGTGGTAGAAAACTTACTGAAAGTTACAAAGCACAGTTCCTGTAGAAATCATAACATATTAGAACAAGTGCACTGATATAAATGTCAGCTGCTGTTATAGAAATAAATCAATGCTCTCTGACCAATAAGAATGTAGAACTGAACAGTGCTAAGGTATAAGATACTATTCAGGCAATACTGTTATCGCATTAGTTGATGGAAACACATCACATTCCAATTGGATGGAAATCTCTCTCTATCTCTCTTTATCTATTTTTCATTTTCTCGAATCTTTAGAGACATTCTTCCACACACAGGCTAACATTGGTGCAGCTAAATCAATAACACAGAACAAAGATATCTGCATTGTTTCTCCGTTGAGGGCCTGGAGGCCGCACTGGCCACAGCCCCGGTGGTGAATGTGCTGCGTTGTAATCCTGCCTAATCCAGTTGCCGTACTGAGATTAGGCTTTCACAAAACCTGCCAAACACACACTCTCTTAGACACACACACACACACACACACACCAAATCCGGGGCCAGGAAAGGCCCACATTTCCAGTGCAGGGTCCAAAATTAATATTCTCAGAGCTGTTATCTGCAGCTGCAGTCCATTTTCCAAAAGCTCAGTGTTGCATGTTTTTTATTTTATTTATTTATTATATAGTATCTGTATTTCAAAATCATATTCTATGGGATGATTATGATTGAATCATAAACCAGCATGGTTTATTTCAAATGATCTCAAATTGCTCTTCAAGTTGGAAAATGTAATGGAATTTGAAAGTAAAATAAACAAATGTAGAAGCCCAAGGTATTTTTTTTATAATTAAATGCACTTATGACTATTGAAAACAGGGAACATAATTTATGCCACACTAAAACGTGGTCATTTGAAAATTGTATGTGGGTGGCCGGCTCTTGTGTTGTTCAACACTGGAACACTAAATTTTCAGATATTATTGTGATGTTTCTCAGTACAGACTCATTTTTCTAAGTGTTGCGATGTTAAGTGTAATTACAGTGAAATTTTAGTCTTAGTAATTTGTGGACACATCTAAGAAAAATGTTAATAATTCTAATTTCCACTGTCATTCTGTTTTTACACGGCTAGCTAGCTAAATCATTCAGGTTCAGTTATTAACTAGTTTATACTTGCCATCCATAAATGTCAAAAATTATAATATGAAACTAGCGTTTATTTTTGCTTATTGGGCTCACTCTTAACTTCCTAGCATTAATACCAATTGTAATCAAACAACTTTACCTATCCTGCTTAGCTTAGCTAATGTTACCTCATCAGTCTTATGTATTTCACATTATTACTTAGCTAACTAACACCACAAATCACTAGCAAGCTAGCTTTCCTTAGGCTAAGTATTACACTGTGTAATTAAAAGCAGTTTCCTCCAGATATAGCCAACCTCAAAAAAACTATATTGCACAATGAAAAGGACATTAGGCTAATGATTATAGGCTTATGACTAAAATGGGTAGCTGATTTGCTAGCAAACTAGCTAACTTAGTAAACTAGTTTAATAATGTAGTTAACACTGGTATGAATTTCTACCAATCTAGCTAGCCTTAACGGAAATGTGGAATAGTAACTAGTTTCAAAGTTTGGTAGGAATCTAGCTAAATCTTTCGGCCTCAGTCATTAGCTAGTTAACTAGCTAACCTTTAGCAAACTATTTTCGTATGTATTTTTGCTAGCAAACTAGCTAACCTTTAGTAAACTATTTTAGTGCTACCAGTCTAGTTAACTTTAAGTGAAACATTAGGCTAGTTATTATAATAAAAGCCAGTAGTCATCTTTTCTAGAAAACTAATTAAACTTTAGTAAAGACATTTAATGTGTATTTAAAACTGGGACATATGTTTGCTACCAATCTAGCTAGAATTAAGTGCCAACTTTGCTAGCAAGCTAGCTAATAAGGCATATGATTATAATTCAAAAGAGTAGACATGTTCAATATAAATCTATCTAATATTAATTAGAATTGCTAAATATTATACCTTGTAATTAACATGAGTACCCATGTTTGTTAGCAAGCTACTTAACCTTTAGCAAAGTGCTTTACTGCAAAAATTATAATATTAGCATTTAATAGCTATGTTCACTATTAAGCTAGCCAAATGTGCATAACTCATCTTAGCTGCAAGATAGCATCCACCCATAGCTAAATGCTCACAAAGGAGTTTATTTCAAGAAAACATACTTGTGATGCAGTGTGTGAGGCCTGACACAGCAAAGAGAAGAAAAAAGCATAGAAGAAGAGCCAGAGGTTTACATCTCTATACAGCATGCAGCACTGGTCCCTGAGCTTCCTGCAAGAACCATTCCATCAATAAATTAGGGCACCAGGGCTTGCAGGAGATGAAAAATGAGTCCATTTTTGAGGTGTGCACAGGGAGCATGGGATATGATTTGGGCCCAGGCATCCCGTGGAGTGACATCATATGAGAGAGGAATTGTGATGACGGGCTGAGTGAGTGTGAGTGTGGGTTACTATAAATAGCAGCACATGCAGCAGAGATGTCTGTCAAGAGTAGCTCACAGTGGAGCAATGTAGCCTGGGATACGATGGCAAAGCAATGTCTTAGAGACGCATTAAATTCAACAGTACTCGGATTGAATGGGAAAGAGCAAGAGGGATAACCCTACACTCACATGTTCATGCGCAACACAGAGCCATACTTTCAGCAAATGTAAAAGCAGCAAAGCCAAAGGATTGGCTCAAAAGATTCCTTGGACCAATCCAACCAATCGTGAGTGTGGTGCAATGTTTCTTCAGTTCCCCACCCATAACCTCAGTTCCTACCTGCAATTAGTTCCCTGTTTGACAAACAAAATGGAGAAAAATGTATAACCACGGATTCATTCTGTCATCTACAACGTCTCCTTAAATGTTTAACTAGTACATTTTAGAAACTATGTACACACAGCTACTATAGTTTCATAATACTGGACAGTGCACGCCCACAAGCGCCACCAGTACAGTCGCTACACGCCCACAAGAGACAAACTACAAGCGAAAAGAGTGCCCTGTTTCTTGTTAGTGCAAAAGTAAGTTAAGAAGGATGGAAAAGGAGGAAAGAGTTGAATAAAATAGGGAGCTGCAAGTTGCGGAAAAACTCCAGTGACGATATGGATATTAAATAAAAGCTGGAAAAAAAGAGCGCAAAGATGAGATGAAGAAAACTGCTTCGTGCTGCTTTACTCATCATCTCATTTTCTAGATCAATTATGGGTCAGTGTGCTCTCGGGTCTTTGAACCTTTGTGCCAAAATTACATTAATATTTCAACTTCAGTGTATCCACTTTACTTGCTTGCACCTTCAAATTGTGATATTTTGTATCTCTGATTATTCCGGCATGTCTATTTAAGTCTATTCTATCATCTTTCCTTTTCCCGCACATTTCTGATCTCTATCTCTGTCTCTGCAAAAGCACAACATTTTTATAATAAGGCTGACCTCCCATTTCAATCTCATACTATGGCCCTTTTAATTGGAAATGGAGGGAATACTCTGTAGATTGATGATCATACATACTATGTCTGTGGTCTAGCAGAGAGTGAAATGAGATCAGCTGGGCTATCCCTTCCATTGTTCCTCTCCATCTCAGCATGTCAAGGAGATAAAGCCAACCAGCAAGGAAATGTTCAATTAATTCAGCAAGCAGTGAGTGTAGTGGCCAAAGCCTAGGGAGGAATGATCAGGGTAAGGTTAAGCTTACCTGAGGTTGAAGAGCTGCCTGATCTTTTGACACCTCCCTGCTGAAAGAGGGCGTCCTTTCCGACCTCGACTACCTGGACTTGCAATAATGGGGCACTCCACTTCATGGTATATTTGGGCCCTACTGGAACCAGACTGCTGATGTCTGGGGGACCCCTAGTGGCAGAAAAGAAAAAGAAATTCCATTCAAACACTCAATGAACATTGTAGACTCCCCCCCACCAGTTCTCCTTTTGCCATCTTAAGGCGTGTTTCAATAGTTTAATTTAATTTAGAACTGAATGTATCCAAATCCTAATTCACAGGTGTTGGGCAATGACAGTGTCTCTGACTGTTACGCTGAAACGGCAAAGAGTTTACTCCTCTACAAATGGCAGCTGAGCATTTTTGACCTTATATATTTTCTGTGAAGAGTGATTCAAGTTCTCTGAGTATTTTGTTTATGTTTTTCCTATAAGCGAATACACTAGATGTCTTATAAGCTAATACACTTTTCTGTCCTAATGGTGCATAACATTTAACATAATGATTCGATATGTGCAGCGAAGTGATGAATACAAGGCGAACACAATACCATGATAATGTAACCTTTGCTGTAGACTAGCTAATGGCATCATGCCTTATCTTTTCTGAAAAGAAAGCATAGTAAACAGTACTGTAATTCGTACTGTGATTGGATCTTGGCCTTTACTTTATACTGTGGTACTGTGTGCTTGGTTCCATAAAGGTGAAAAATAATCCACTTTAAGCCAATTGCTAAAGTGGCAAATGAGACAAACGCCAAAATTGAGCCTTATTTGTACGTATTGTTCTCCTTAAAGAGTGGGAAAGCTTAGTCATGCTAACCCATTTATACCAGTTGGTCCTGATTATAGCCTTCACTCACACTGGAGAGCCAAGCAAACTCTAACACAAAGGAAGTACACATTCAGGTTCAGCTACTTACTGGTATAACACCCATTAGTTTCCGTCAACCTGCATACTTGAATATAGTAGACACACTCTTCTTGACCAATCTAGTAAAGTGATTTATGGCCTTTCTGACATTTAGTAGGGCTCCCAAACCTCTTACATGGTGAGTCAAATGTTTTTTGTTTTTTTGCAATGAATCTGTGTTGTGGGTTGTTCTACCAGCCCTTTGTAATCATAGAAACCCAAAAATGATAGAGGAAGATCATAGACCTTGAGATCTTGCCTAGTATTCTTCTCCTGATATTTGTCACAAATCTGTTGGACAATTTCCACCCAAATCAGAACAGATAGAAATTTATTTATCACCAGATCTTGCATCAATACATACTTGCTGTGTAGGGGTCCTCAACAACATTTATTGCTGAACTACTTCTAAGAAGACATAATTCGCATGAGGCCTTGCACCCACTGTGTGTGAAGGCCAATATTTATCTGTGCTGGAACTGTAGCATTTAAACACTCTCCCACTGGGTGACTCGGCATAATTGTCATGTTTTCAGGCAAAAAAAAAAAAATATGGGGGCTGTTGCAGCTATGTCAGACTCAATTTAAACCCTGAACCCCCTGGCTCTGTTTACAGATCCAAATGAGAGTCATGATGCCTAATGAGAACACAAAGCCCATTCTAGGGTAAGTCAGAGAGACAAACATACAGCATTGCTGAGCCAAGATCTAAACCATAGACAAGCCAACATAGGCTATGTACCACTGATACTACACTGGAATAATGCTAATTAAATACTACATTGGTTATGCTCTTGATACCAGTCCTACCAAGCACTTCATGATTCCAGCTGACACTCTTGTATACCAATTGAACAGTAGCAGGAATGCAATGAATATCCAAACCACACCATAAATGCCAAGGAGACTAGAGTCTCACTTGGTCTGTAGTTTAAAAAAAAAAAAGTGGTATGGCGTTGGCAAGAAAGCTGAAGGTGCAAATCTTGACAAAGGGGAAAAAAAAGAATATCTTTCCCATATTTTAATTGGGAAATTAGGTCTTGATATCCCATTCCAACTCTTCAATCTTATCCACAAAGGGCCAGTGTAGGTGCAGGTTTTCTTTACAACCAAGCAGAAGCCATCTGGTAATCAATTATTCTTGACCCTCATTTGAACCATTAGATATGGCTTCTACTTGGTTGAACCAAGCCACACTGGTCCTTTGTAGATAAGGTTGAAACATCCTTGCTCCAGAAGGTCAGACAAATTAAAAAAGTTGTTGGTCCAAGAATTCCCTGTGTCATCTACCATCAAGCAAGTGAGACATTTTGTCAGTTTGTCCAGTTATTTTAGAAGATTTGTAAATGTCTATGACAAGGACATATACGAATTTGTTTGGGTTAGACGCATTCGGGGTGCAGGCTGTCCTAAATGATACTGTTTCTTTAGGCTATGTGTTTTGGTGTTTATTTTTAGAAGCCTATTTATGAGAGATTAGACACATTTTAGTTATTTCTATAATAATTGCATAGAGAACCTTGTAAAAAATGAACACTCCCAATGTAGCTTTTTTAGCCACATGTGCACAAGGCAGGCTGTTTCTTGTTTCTATACAAAACAAGTCTCTATTATTTGATCAGACTGAATCCGCCATATGAATATCCCAATAAACCTAAGAAGCCACAACAATCAAGTAGAAATATTTCTATAGTGTACTTTGTAAACAAAGCACCGTCAACACCGAGATTGCGTTGTCAAAGTTTTTGTAAAGGGCAAGAAAGTCAACTTCAAAAGAGCAGTGTTTAAAGAAGCTCCGGTATAATGATTACTGCAAAGGATGGAAACATGTAGGGCTAGGAGAGAAAAACCTTGCTTGTTTACCTTTTGCGCCGCAGATCAATGGCACTGTCATAGATAATCATCACTGTCATAGAGGGGGGCGAAGGAAGCTCTTATGCTTTTGATGTATGGATATAATGCTTGCATCAGTAGCTAAACACATAACCATTTGTTCCTAGATAATGAAGATCCTATTTAGCGTTAGTGCCATTATAGCTACGTAAACAGAAAAAAAAAGACTCGACAAGACAGATGCCACATTTAGCCTCTCCTATTGAGTGGCTATCAGTCAGAAAGTGATTTCAGTAGGAGGAGTAGGTAGACAGGTTAGTGGTCACTCAGGGGAGTCCATTTGCTGTAACACTCACTTTACGTTGACGTTTGCACAGACGAGCATGTTGCTGAAAAGGAAGACTTTGCGCTCCCTGGATTTAAGAACCTGGCCACGCTCGCCGTACACCGTCTCGATCAGCGTCTCGCACAGGACCAAAGAGCTCTGATCTGAATTCAGGGCCTAGAAAGAGAAACAGCAACAATATTATGAAAAATAGATAAATACCGTACATGTCTAGAAAAATAAAGCAGAGAATTTCTGTTTGCCATTCCTTGCCTCTGATCCCAGCTGAGTGAAGGTCACCAGCCATGCCATTGAAGATAAAAGATTTTGATGCTAACCTCATCATTTTTCTACTTAAAGAATCAAGGCTGAAGATAACCTGTCACAATAGCTCATTTTTTAGTTCTTCTGAGCTTTCTGATAAAAATTTATGGTCGAACCAGGGCATAAACCGTTAAGAGGAGCTCAGTGCTCTCACGTATTCTGAGGGTGTTCCAATCAAATTATGGAACAGAAAGTCAGCAAAGTTACTGAATGTTCGTCATGGATTTATTGCTTATGCAGTAGAGTAGAGCTAGTGCAGAGCTAGAAAGGCAAAGTTTTTTTTTTCTTCTTTTCAGTAGTCAGGCAGACACAGACGAGATAGACAGAACTGCAAGAAAATCCTCTCCAGCTGCAATGAAAATCTATACGCATTCAGTATGTGACAAACATGTATAATCATTCACTACACTGTGTTTTCCTATCTACTGTATATTTACCGCATTCACTTTTATCCAAAGTGACTTACAATTAAGATAGAATACAACTGAGCAGCCGAGGGTTAAGGATCGTGCTCAAGCACCCAACAGAGGCAGCTTGCTGGTGCTGAGATCTGAACTCACAAACTTCCAAGCAGTAGCCCAATGCCTTAACCAGTGAGCTACCATCGTCAAAATTTGCAAATTAATCAGGCTAGCAGAGATGCAGAAATGGCTTTTGAAGTCTTGTACCTCTAATAACTAATTTATTTAAAGTTTAAAGTTATTCAGAGTTGGCAAATTAAATTCAAAGGGGAAAGTTCCTTGTATTCAGAGTCGGGTTATGCAGGTGCTTGAGTTGATTCGCTGGGTTCTCAATTTCCATTTTTAAAGTCACTTGTATGTAGTAGTTCATGCTTCTGAGGTAGAGTTTTCTTGAGTAGACTTGTCAGAGACAGGGTTGATGTTTAATGTAATATAATGTGACATAAAAGCAAGAGATAATTTAAAAAAAAATCAAAAGTAAAAAAGACCACTAGAATGATACTATATGCATGGGAAGATGACACTCATTCAAATACATCTAATAGGAGTCTAATATATATTGCCACTGTATTACTGAATACATATTAATGAATAGCCCTAGCTGTAATTATCACAGCAATAACTTTAGTAAATTTGGTTTAATTTACCAACATGTCTTCCACCCTTCTGATCCAGCACATCCTATAATTTTTGTATTTGATTATTTTTTTCATATCACGTGCCAACAGTTACTTGTAGGCTATTTTGTTGTGCTTTTAACTCAGTATTTTGAGCTGTCGGAATTTTTATTTATTTTTTTTTATTCAAATCACTCTCATGTAAAAGAAAGTGTGCTCACAGTTTAAAGGATAAACTGACGAGTACTAATCTACTATGCTTTTTATTAAGTGTACAGTAGTTCATAATTTTATCCATGTAAAATTCAATCCTCGATATAAGCTACGTAGAAATGAAAAAATGAAGATGCTGTCTCCTCCAATGTCCTCAATAACTCAACTCTAAATACAGACTAGTATGAACATGTGAACAAATTGGTTGCATGTACAGGACCTAAATGTTATTTAGGGCCTGATGTGAAACTGATATTTTCTTGGGGATCATAGATGAAAGAAGATCCATACTGGATATTCCTTACACTTGTACTCTGTGTTATCAAACCTCAGCACATAAAACCAATAAACCTTTAGCAGTAAGTGAACTGCGAGCTCAGTAGTTCAAACAAACACTGTGTGGTCTTGCTTGATCATTCAAAAGCACAGTTCTATAAATAATGCATCTGTTTTCCGTCCTGAGCCATGGTCCAGTGTCGCATCAGACAAAATGAGTTGCTGGTTCTATAGGGAATAGGGAGCAGTGTTGAGCCTTTGTTGAAATGCATTGAAAAATTAGAAGAGCCGCTGAGCTACACACTCTCTCTGCTTTTTAATACTGCTTTTAACATGCCCTTGTTGAGTTCTCCTCATACATAAAATCCAATCTGTACAGAGCAAATCAAACATTACTTTTCTGAAATATTAAGTATTTCATTGCTTGTGTTTACATTTATAAACAGATGAAATCAGCATTTTTAAAGGAAAATTGCACCACATTGTGGATACGCTCCTGAAGTTAACGTGGACTCAACACCTTGAGCCTTCTAAAGGTCATGCAACTTTACTTGAGTTGTTAAACTAACAGGTTACTCCTTAAAGGAACAATCCACCCTGAACGACTTGCATATTAATCTTTTTAATTATTACGCCATCTTCAGTGGCATCCGTTGGAAACAGACTTTTTTTAATTTGGTTAACTGTTTCCTATATTACCCACAATGCAGTTTGACTTCCTGCTGATCGCCACTTAAAGAGAGCAGTGCAGCAGCGCTTTAGTCTTCTAGTCTGTCCGGCTCTCTCACCTCCTCATCTAGGCACCCTGCTCAAACAGGTCAGCTTCCAAAGCTTCAACTTTCATGCTAATACCACCATCAATATCATCATGCTCATCATCTCATAGATCGCTAACTAGCTGAGCCGAGTCTCTGGAGTGACTCAACAAAGCTGTGTCTCATTCTGGGACAATGAGTTCAACATTTGCAAAAATGTCTCCACTATTTCTGTGTTGGATTTCCCATTAATATGATGTGGAATGTTGCAGGAAAATGGTGAGTGAGCAAAAGAAGCTCTTGCATTTTTTTGTTTTTAGGAGCTAACAGCGAAACACTATTGTACCTGTACAAGCAATGTGCACCTGTGACATTATGTTACTGCGCTAGAGCTAAATTCCAGCAGGAATAACGAAAATACGGAATCAACCCAACAAATTAGTATCAGAATCACTAAACACATGACAAATATTTCAAGATAAACACATTTCAGGGTGGAGTTTTCCTTTAAGATTGTAATAGGTATTCCAACAAGGAAGTCTTATGCAGGGAGGCAAACAAAGTGCCAAGTGAATTTTATCGTCACAAAATCAGCAACCTGTGAAAATACACATTTTGTGCAAAAGACTTTTGTAGACTCTGACTTCCTCCTCATTTCTGCAGTTTTAAGCATCACAAACCAAACACAAAAGGTACATAATGGCAATTAAATCAGTATTAAATTTTTTTTTCCAACTAATTACCTAGCAAATTTTCAGATCCTGTCGGGACTCTAAATTATTTGTATGCTTTAGAAAATGCAGGTGCACTTGGAGAATAAATCAATTAACCCTGTAGTTCTTAAATGAAATAATACAGTAATTATTGGCTAAACGTAACTTATTATTGAACAAGATTTCAGTATTTTATAACTAAATCTACATTGTTCCTAATTAAATAAAAAGTCTTTAATATTTTAATTAGTAGCACTTTATTTTAGAGTACTATATACTCCTAATATTTATTAGGCAAATACAGTACATTGCAACTATCAAAACTACTTGATTTGTACACAAGCACCTGAAGCTACACTGCAATAGAGATAGGTAATAATGAAGTATGTCCCTTTGACTATGCGACTTATTTCTGGTATATACTTGGCAAGATGGTGGAAAGAAATGCCAGCTATACTGTACAGAAGTGCTTAATGCTGATCCAGACTTTTTTACTATTTACCTTCCTGAACATGTTAGAAGGTGTCCAGAAGGAGTAATTAAAATCACATGTGTATATCAATGCTCTTTTTCTAATATGTTATCATTTCTACAGGGACTAGAATGTCAGACCTTATACATAAATGCATTTAAAAAAAAAAAAAGATACTGTCAAGTTTTCTGTAAGGAGATCTTAAGGAGAACATTTATGGAAGGAGTCTCCAGTGCCAGCTCTTTGTAACCGTCAGTAAGTTTTCTGCCATGGGGAAGTCTTCAGGACAGAGGAGTTTGCACTTTGCAGTTTCTCAGTAACATAACAAGCTGTGTTCTTTTTTGTCTTATTTACTTAAGAGAAAAGAAAAAGTGGAGACTAGTGAAGGAAGGATGGTTTATAGCTACTATAACATAAGTGATAATAGTGGCTTTTACAAAATTCAGTCATTTCCACATGTAGGGTGTGTGGTTTCATTTTTTCCAGATGTGATTCATCACATGACTAATTATTTTTGAGATCACCTATTGAGGTCACATGTGCATTTTCAGGGCGGTACAATGCTGAAATGCACCTTAACATGTGATCACTTATTATGCGCATACATTTTTTCTAAGGCAGGTTTAAGCAAAGGCAGAAAGTGTCTCCTCCAGAGCAGTGCTATAATATGTGCTGTATACAGTATGTGTGTGTGTGTGTGTGTGTGTAACTAACAGCAATGAGAGAATGATGTGTGTGTTAAACAGAGTGACACACAGAACCTTCCCACACACCGTTTTTAGCTGTCTTGCTCCAGTAACTCAGATAGCGCACCACAAAGGATGAATATTTCATTGAGTGCTTATGGGCTAATAGAAACACATTGAAATTCTGCCCATCTCACTTCACTAAATGAAACTCCGCACAAAAAATTGTCACTAGAATGGAGACAGAGAGGCAGAGGAAAAAGAGAGCAAGAGAGAGTGAGTGAGAGCAAGCGAGAGAGAGAGAGACAGAGAGAGAGAGAGAGAGAGAGGGAGAGAAAGAGCAAGCAACATTTAGCGAGAGGAAATCATGCTTGCCAATTAAATGTTTCATTTACTCCTTAATTTCTCTTTTCCAGCAGGGCATTTGGTCAAATCTTCAGCAGCTGGGTTGTTCCATGAGTATGGTAATGGGTGAGACAAACCCCTGTCACTGAGTTTAGGGTGTGTTCCCGACCAATAATGGACCATCAGTGGCCACTGATAACTGCTGTTCATCAGGACTAATGTGAGCCATGTGTGTTATTTCACAATGCGCTGATGATGAACAGGATATTTGGATATCTGTAGGTGGACGGATGTAAATCTGCTGTGTGAATACAAATGAATTGAGCAAACTATTGTGTAGAATGATCACTGAGCCCATGAGCCAGTCTGAGGGAGTTGAATGATTAGTATTATTAAAATACTTAATGACTACAGATAGAATACAACTGAGACTGTAGTGAAATTTGCAATTGATAGGATCTGTTTAACTATAATGTATTTTTTTTTGTTCATTTACTTTTAATTTTGAATGTTTTCATTTTGACTTTAGTTAATCACTGAAGTGTATTCATTATTTATTGTTTTACGTTAGCATTTTATTTGAATGGAGACATAGATTTAGATTAAGTTCTAGATTTAGACATTATTAATTTTCTACCAAAAAAATCACAGATAGCCAAATGTGTACTACATCTAAAGATACGATGAGTATCATGTTTTATAATTACAACAGGAATATTGGATTATATATTTATATTTTTATGAGTGGTGACTCGTCCATAGGGGCTTATACTTATATCAGCCATTCAACAAATGTTAATCTTCAAGTCCTCATTCACAACTCCATAAATTATAAATTCCACTGAAATACGACTTACCTCTTTCCACTGAATGATGATTTTAAACATCTGTCTGCTTTTGGCAGATATAAGCTTATATTCCATTGATTTCACACTTTTCTAGATGGTGCGCAATCATGGGGAAGCATGCTCACTGCCCCATTTAGCACCAGAGAGTTATTACTGTGCCTAGTGGTCAAAAATGGGAACTAAGCACTAATAGAGGCCCATCTGGGCAGGAATCGTGCTGCCTCATGCTCACTCTATGAAAGCTTTCAACAGAGGAAAAGCAGCAGACGGGACAGTTAATGGCAGGGTTGCTATGGTCATGGATTTACGCCAAATAGGTTTAGTTTAAAAATATGCTGCGGCCATCTTGTTTTATAGCTAATGATCCGAATAAAATCGAACATATTTTTTCTGCAAAAAGTGGAGACAGAGTGTTTATGATGTACAGAACCATTCCTATTGTAAGATATTTGGCAAAGATTGGGAGTTGATAAGGGGGATTATGGAGTTAACATTTTGTCCTCACATCAGAAATGCGTGTGCACCACGGTGATCTTAATTCCCATGCAAAGGCTGGAGAAAGTAAAATTGGTCTCCCTTTTCCAATGCCAATCTTTAAAGTTGGGTTCCGGTCTTTTGTGCGGTTTTTAAGATGGACTGGAAATTTAGCTAAAACCTAGCAACGCTGGTTAGTGATATTATCTCTTATACATGTAAATCTGGTCATAATGAGCTGCTAGGCTGTACACTGGATGATTGTATTTTGTCAAATCTCAACTGATGTAAATTTTGGGTTACTCTGGTAATTAGTTAGTATAGATATAGATAGTATAGATAGTATAGCCTAGATAGTATCCTATAGCATAAGTCAAGTGTGATAGCCTCTCAATTTCATTTTGTTTGAGGCTATGTTGTTATTAATGTCATCCTGCCCCACCGAAATCTGGAGTCATGAGCCATTGCTAGCAAGCTAGCAAGTAAATGTTTGGTGACCTTGTGTCAGGAGCTAGTGTGTGCATGTGTGTGTGCGTGTGTGTATGAGAGACCTTGCTAAGTGATCGGTCACTGACACTGCGGGCGAGCTGTTGGGTCTCTGTGATCTGATCTGCCACTCGCTTTTGTTCATTCAGCTTCTCAGCCAGAGTCTCCAGCTCGGTCAGAGCCAACTGCAGGGGCAAACGATCCACGTGTCCTTTAGGAGTGTTTTTCAGCATGTCCTGAAAGAGAGACAGAGAGAGAGAGAGATTTAGTGGTGGAATATTATTGATGATGCAGTAAGGAGTGATGGAAGCATTTCTTTAAAATATCTAATGATGTCTCCAGAACTCCATAATACTGTCAAAAACAATAAGCCATCTACAGAATTGTAATATTATATATAATATCTAATAAAGTGCTATGCAATCGGCTAAGTAGGGAAGAAAAAACTTTTGGGGCATGCTGTTATAGGAAAATGATCAAAGATGAGTTTCTGTTAACACCCTGAAATTGATTATTTTTCTACAACAACACATCCGTGTTTTACTCCAGTTATAATACAGCCATTTGCCAATGCCACCATATTTTTTAAGAGCAACATTTTGTACATTTTATCCTTTTATAGTTATGTTTAATGTTGTGAACCGTCCACGAAACAAGTTTTCCCACAAGCTAACTACGGGGTGTGGGTATATTCGTTGCTATGCATCAGGTGAACTCTAATTGGTTGGCTGGGACCCGAAAACCGTTTAATGAGACATTGTGATTCAGATTAATATTTTTTTAAATCAGATACTGTACAAAGTGCAAGTCTAGCCCTTCTCGTTACTAATTTGTATGCCTGAAATACCCTTAAAATAGACAGTCAGGTACATAAGTATTTGGACCGTGACACAATTTTTGAAATTTTGCCTCTGTACACCATCACAATGGATTTGAAATGAAGCAATCAAGATGTGATTGAAGTGTTGACTTTCATTAGGCTTTAATTCAACGGGTTTAACAAAAATATTGCATTAACCATTTAGGAATTACAGCCTTTTGTTTACATAGTCCCTCCATTTTCACAGGCTCAAAAGTAATTGGACAATTGACTGATAAGCAGTTTCATGGCCGGATGTGGCCTGTTTCCTCCTCATTTCATGACAGATTAAGGAGATAAAAGGTCTGGAGTTGATTCCAAGTGTTGAATTTGCATTTGGTAGCTGTTCACGGGAACTCTCAATATGCTGTCCAAAGAAGTATTGATGCAAGTGAAGGAGGCCATCATTAGGCTGAAAAACAAAACAGACCTATCAGAGAGATAGCAGAAACTTTAGGAGTGGCCAAATCAACCATTTGGTACATTTTTAAGAAAAAGGAAAGCACTGGCGAGCTCAGCAACACCAAAAGGCCCAGTAGACCACGGAAGACAACTAAAGTGGATAATCGCAGAATTCTTTCCTTATTGAAGAAAAACCCCTTCACAACATCTAGCCAAGTCAGGAACACTCTAGAGGAGGCAGGCGTATCATCATCAAAATCTACAATCAAGAGACGCCTTCATGAATGTAAATACAAACGGTTTACCTCAAAATACAAACCAATGGTAACACTCAAGAAGGGGGGAAAAAAAAGGAAAAGGAAGCTATTGAAGGAAGAACTATTCCAGACTTTTGACCTTGCTGTGACCTTGACCCTGTTTGGATCAATTCCAAAATCTAATCAGTTCATTTGCTGGTTACAGTGGCAATTCTGTATAAATCCTACAAACATTTAAGAACTCGTTTTTGAGATATCGCTCAAGAATCTCTGAGACAGACAGATAGACGGAGAGACAGAAGGACAAACTGAAAACGATGATTACTTAAAAATAGTTTAATCATTGACAAATTGCTGTAGTATAAGAGAAAAAAAAAAACACTTCGGGATGTGCTGTTATAGGACAATAATCAACTTCAGAGTGGTAACTGTCATAACTCCTTGTATTCTTTTATTCAGGGCCAACTTTTAAAAGTATTATGAGGACATACTAAAAAAAATAAAACTTAAAGTTAAAAAAGAGTGTCATTTACTTTGTCTCATCCATTTCATTTCATGGATAGTAGGCGTGCATCTAGGCATAACTGCGTTATGAATGGCTTACTGTTATACATCTTTTTTCAGGATATTTAACAGCAGTTGATGGAACACACATTGATTTGTAACCTCTTTTGCCTGACTTCTTGGCAATTTGTGTAACATCTGCAGAACATATGGATGAAAACCCTATGGGAGCAGCCCGGGTGCCTGGTGTGAGGAGAGCAACATATTGTGCACCCAGTGGGACTCATTATCAAAATGCTGTGCCACTGGAGCTGTGATCATCTCAAAAGCTCTGTGTGTGTGTGTGTGTTCCAAAACCCATTCCAAAACCATTGACATTAACATGGACTTGGTCCTCACTCTGCTGCTATAACAGCTTCCACTTATCTGGGAAGGTTTTCCACTAGATTTCGGAGCATGGCTGTGAGGATTTGCCCAATTCAGCCACAAGATCAATAGTGAGGTCAGGCATTGATGTTGGGCGAAGAGGTCTTGTGCAAAGTCGGTGTTCCAGTTCATCCCAAAAGTGTTGAAGTCAGGACTTCAATCCTACTGCATGCCACACCAGCCTTGGCCAACAACGTCTTTGTAGAACTTGCTTTATGCACAGGGACACTGTCATGCTGGAGCAGGTTTGGGTTCCAGCAAAGAGAAATCTTAATTCTACAGAATACAAAGACATCATAGACTAGTATGTGCTTCAAAATTTGTGGCAACAGTTTTGGGAAGAACCACATATGGGTGTGATTGTCAGGTGAACATATGGTGTAAAAAAAAAAAAAAAAAAAAACATGAGAGAAGCACATTTTTTGTCGATTCCAGACATTTTCAAAGTCAAAGCCTTTTGTGTTTGGTTCCGGTTAATGTATGATTAAACACACCCACGCTGGAGGGAAGAATTTTACTTATTCACTTTCAAAAGTTATCTTTCAAATATTCGTGGCTAATCGATGCCTACTGAGGTATGAAATGAAGTTCCTTGGCTTGAGAACACACACACATACAGACACAGATTCGGATTCCAGCTCACGAGAGGACAGAAAAAAAAAAGCTGAATGCAGGTCCGGTGCTGACAGAAAACACAACAACACTGGCATTTCGCTGTCATCAGAGACCTCACTGCCGAGTAGGTCACCGTGATATTTCTAATGTCGATCCACTTTTCTCTGTGACATTTGGTGTGTGTGGTGTGCGTATATATATATGCACAGAGAGAGAGAGACGTGTCTCTGGTGAGGACACTGTTAGATTTCTTATTCATTTTTGATTCATGCAGTTTGTATGGGCCAATTCCTGAGGGACAAAACAAGGCAGAGAGAGATGGAGAGGCCGAGAGACGAGTACAGAGCTGAAAAAGACTCTGACTCAGGTTCATTTTACACTGAGGAATTGATTGCTGAGAGTTTCTGATCGTTACCTTATACCCATCTTGAAGTTACTTACCACTGCATTCACACTAGCTAGTGAAGTTGCTTGCAGTTTGTCTCTTGTGGGCGTGGCCTGATTTTCTACGTTGTGATATGTGTAAAATGTATATACACTAATCTACTCCAAAATACATATATGTGTCTGTCACATGCATAATTGTATATCAAATTTAAAGTAGATTAAATATGTTGAGCTGCATTGAAAAACTGCTCAAAATTCCACAAGAATGCAAAATTCTTTTTCTTCTTAGACAGGAGGGTGTTCAGTTCATAATGTACATAACCTTTTCACAGGCTCTTTAAATGCAACAAAGCAGCAAATATCTGGTATGAAACCAACTTTACCACAATCATATAGCAAAACAGTGGCTTTATTTTGTCTTCAGGTGGTGAAAAAGGGCTTCCACAAATTTAATACCTGCCCTTCATTCATGGTCATTTGCACTGTGGATGCTAAATTAATCAATTTGCAGTGGCTCCAACCTGTATTTTAGACTATTAGGTTCAACTGCCCCCTAATTGCATTTTCATTAAGGCAAATATGCAATGCGGTCGTGTTATTTTTGCTTGTAATCAGCTTGCAGACAATCAGCTTGCAAATCAGTTTTTCTGTGGGTTTTCTGTGCACCTACACAGATAGACCTTTAGTGAATTGTGGCTTAGTGTCATATAATCAACTGGCAAGCCAAGTTCCTAGTAAGTCATATTTTACTTGGGCAATAAAACAGATTACAGATATGTCCTAAGTGTGAAATCTTAAACAAATACAGAAGAACAATTTATGATTTTATCTTATGTCCATATAGAAAAGGAGGACTGCAGAAGCATCCTTCAAATTCCTGTAAAAAGTGTCTTAACTTTAGTGCAAAGCCCAAAGTTGTCTTCTTTCTACAGCTGTAGTTATATAGTTATAGGTATTACATTGACAACAGAATGATATCCTTGATAGGTAACTGTTACAAGCAGAATAGTATTAGCTAGCTTACTAACATGTACAAAAAAAAAAGATTTTTTTTTTGTCATTAGTTGCTTTGTATCACACAAAACAATTGACTATTACCTACTTTAGGATTTTGTTACTTGAGATAAGAAGATTTAATGAAGGATCATATTTAATTTTTTAAAAAATCTGTCATCAGATCTTAACTGTTCTCTAATATAGGTCCTAAGTATGATGATGATGATGATGATGAGTGAAAAGATATTATATTTTATTTTACACTCACAGACCTGTAAGAGGAGGATGAACTGAGGAAAACGCTGAATGGGCTTCACCATCAGACCGTATAGAGTGATCCGGTCAACACTAGATGACTGCTTTTTCTACAAACACATACACACACACACACACAGAGACAGAGAGAGAGAATATTTATAGAGAGATTTACATTTCATGAAAAAAGCACACAGATTTTGGGAGAGTCTTTTTTTGAGAAACTGTAATAAAACAATGGCTCTATTTTGTATGTACCATTAAGTGGTATAAAAAGGCTTTCCACAAATTTTATACCTGCCCTTCAGTTGGTATTTTCAGCATTAGTAAATCACAGTGGTGACACATTAATCAACTTGCACTGAGTCCACCCTATATTTTAAATCTTTAGGTAGAAACACATTAAAATAAGCAAGATGTGTTATTGAACTCATGTGAAAGACAGCATCCTCTTTCACATCTTGCTCCTGTTAGTATCTCTCCAGCTTGGAAAGTTTTTTTTTTTTCTTGGTGGGGTTTATTAAGTCTGCACAAGTCACAGACAAAACAAACAGACAGAAATAAGAGACGTTCACATTTCACAAAAACAGCAGACTCATCTCCACACGGACCGGAAAGATTTTGGCTGTTCAGCAGGATAAGAGAGAACGTTAAAGTTTACTTTTTCTGATTTTTTGCTTTTGTGAATGTATGGTTAAGGAATCTTGCTACAGTCACTACAGTCTACACTGGCCTTCCATGTTGTGTCTTGACCTCTGATTCATTTTTAATAAGATGGTGGGTTCAAAACCACAAAGGGGTTGGAGCTTTGACAACACTTCTACTTTGTACATTTGTCATTTATACTTTGCAGACTGGAGACATTGTAGAGTTGTGTATATTAATCTTAATATATCTTTGCATATCTTATATTTTTATTTTAATTTATCCTTCTTTTTTAACAGCTTTGTTTTTTAGTCTGTGTTAAGTGAGCAATTGCCAATTACAAATTTATTTGTAAGTCAAAATTCTTTCTGAAAAATCTGAATTTCTGACTCATAAATCTTTATTTTGAAGTAAGTACTGAGGTCCAATTACTCTAGAACTGTGCTGAAACCAGTGGCGGGAATGCTAAAACTAATCATACCCTGTCCGCTTTCATAAACCCATCAAAAATCTCCAAAAAGATGATCCCCAAAATTATAAACTTTCTATTTTATTAACCCTACACATCTTTTACCAATGTTTTTTTTAAAGCAGGACCAGAATATTAATATGACTGGTAGTAACATTACAGATTTTTGTTGCTACAATTCATCTTTTAGCATCTTTTGAGAAGAATTAACACCCAACATTGATATTTTTTTTCTCACGGCCAAAATTCTTTGATCTTTTGTTGGTAGAGATGTTGTCTGAGATGTTTAGTTCTGGCTGTTTTACAGGATGGTTGCATCCATCTGTGCATCTGTGTTCCCCTATAAATCAATCCATAATTCTTTTGCAGATGGGGGTGTTTGCTCTGCTCTGGTTTTTATCACCGGTGCAAATCGGCATGACGTGCTTTGTTTGGCGGGTGTGTGGAACGTGTGTGGCATGGCAGCATTGGCTATTAGTACTAGATTAGATACATTAGTGTACCTGGGAAATCTGTGGCCCATGTCAGACAGGGAACTTAGCACACAACAGTATAAACCACTCCTTGTTTATATAAATGAAAAACAGCTTAAGCTTTGTGTAATCACTGTGTCTCACTATGTAGATTTAGTGCTTTTTTTGGATTTTGGACTAATCCCACTGTGTATCCAGAAATGTTGGACCAAATGTGTGACTGAAAGCCAACTTTCTGTGCATGTGTCTTAAAATATTCACTAGAAATTGATATGAAATACAGTATGAATTTTTGATTATGTGATATATTGATGATTTATGCTAATGCACAAATCTGTTCAGGGGTTACACCAGGGGTTACGATGCAAAACTTTGCAGCAAGAAACTTTGTGTTTCAAATATATAATTGTTAAATAATGGTAACAATTAAATAATCCATAAATTAAATGTTTCTAGTTTTGACTAATTATTACATTAGAAACTGTGGCTTGAATCATACATTTAGCTTATTTTAATATTCAAAACAAAATGTTATTATCTATCTCAGACAATAATATAAAATTTTCTACAAGGTTTCTTTGTTTCTTCTCTTTCAGTTGAGTAACAGGGTTGAAGGTAACATGGCTGAGTTTTTAGCATAGAATTAGCAAATAGACAAAATGTGGTTAAATAGTGTCCAAGGACATTAATTTATTTCTACTTTACTCAAAATATTGAAGGAATGAATGAAAGAATTAATGAATGTATGACTCACATACTTTCAATCTATAATTTGGATGACAGTGTTGTATGTTCAATTAATATAACAATATTATTAATACTAGAGAAAAAAAATGAGAGAACTTCTTCCCATGATCTTCAGGAAATTCTTCTGGGATGTTATAAGCCTGAGATATTAGAGTGCCCAAGAAATGGCTTGAGAGCCATGATTTGATTCTGTATGTTGACTTATTTCCTGCTGAAATAAGTTAGTGAGGGAGTGTGTAGGATTTTTCACTGTAAATTTGACCCACTGCGTCCTTGTCATGTTTGGTGTCCAAGAGCATTGACTTCCAGCCACTGAACTTTGGACTGGTACCTGGCCTTAGGTCATTTGTTACTGGTCTTAAGCAGTTTTTTTTTTTTTTTTTAACCCTTACGAGATCGTAAACAAAAGAGGGGTAAGCATGGAGACTCAAGCTAAACTCACATCGACTGGCACTCCCCAGCATCTTCCTCGCTAATGTACGATCTCTGGAGAATAAAATTGACAAACTATGGCTGTGGATTCACAAAAAATACTTGCAGACTGCAACATCCTAATTTTCACGGAAACCTGGCTCAACGACAATAAAATGTGTATATTTACATAAACAAAACACGGTGCACGGATACTGTTATCACCAAATCTAAATGCTCTGGTGATCTGGAGTTTTGCGCGATTAAATGCAGACCATTCTACCGGCCCTATGAATTCACTTGCATCATTTCTATTGCTGTTTATGTCCCCCCAGAGGCTAATGCTAAGCTATCCATGAAAGAACTGTGCATTAGTATAAACAAACTGCAAACTGCAAACCAGGACAACACCTTCATTGTTGCCAGTGATTTCAATCATGCAAACCTGTAAGGTCTGTACTACCCAAATTCTACCTAAATGTCCTCTGCACTACAAGAGGAGACAAGATTTTGGAACAAGTTTACGCAAACACTTCCCACTTCCCCGTGTAGCGAAATCAGACCATATATCCCTTTTTTACTACCCAAATAAACTCCCATCATTAAAAGTCTGAAGCCATCTGTGAGGACAGTGAAGGTGTGGCAAGAGGGAGCAGACACCTTATTACAGCAGCAGTTTCAACTGCTGGAAAGCATTCTGTGCTCAGGCCACCCTGGACTCCCACACAGACGTTAACCTATATACCAGTGCTGTTCTGGACCATATTAACAGAAGTGTTGAGACAGTCACAGCACCAAGTACAATAGAAACATTTCCAAATCAGAAGCCGTGGATGAACACAGAGGCGTGGCACCTACTGCATGTCTGGAATGCTGCTATTTATCGATTTCAGCTCAGCATTTAACAGCATCACTCCAGCCAATTCGATAGACAAGCTCGCACACCTTGGCATCAGTACCTCCCTCTATGGACTTTCTCACAGACAGACCACAGTCTGTGAAGCTTGGCAACATGACTTCCTCCACCCTCACTCTGAGCACTGGTATTCCACAGGGATGTGTTCTCAGCCCTCTCATCTATTCCCTGTACAACCATGACTGTGTTCCTGCTTATGGTTCTAACACCATAATCAAGTTTGCAGGTGACACCACAGTGTTGGGCCTTATCAGCAATGACAATGAAACAGCTTACCAGGATGAGGTCCAGCACCTGGTGGAGCGGTGTGCCAATAACAATCTGGCCCTCAATACCAAAAAAAAACAAGGAACTTATTGTAGACTTAAGATAGAACAAGAAGAGTCATGCACACACCTCTATTCACATAAATGGAGAAGAGGTGGAAAGCGTGGCCAGCTTCAAGCTCTTGGGAGTTCACATCTCCAACAATCTGACCTGGAGCATTAACTCCACTGCTGTGGTCAAGAAGACACAACAGCACCTTTTGTTCCTGAGGAGACTGAGGGAGGCTCACCTATCTCCACAGATACTGGTGAACTTTTATTGCTGTAACATTGAGAGCATTTTGACAAACTGCATCTCAGTGTGGTATGACAACTGCTCAGTTACTGACAAGAAGGCTCTCTAGCGAGTGGTGAAAACTGCTCAATATGTCATCATACAGAAATCTACAATAAATGCTGCCTGTGGAGGGTGAGAAGCATCTTCAAAGACCCATCTCATCTCAATCAGGGACTGTTTACCCTCCTCCCATCAGGGAAGCACTATAGGGGCCTGTACTGTCGCACCAGCTGGCTTAGGAGTAGCTTCTTTCCCTCTGCTGTCACCCTTCTAAACTCTGCGCTAGTGCACTAACCCACCCCCACCACATTTTTCTCCCACCCACTTCCATACTTACAATGCACCTACCCAGTGGTCCATCCAGGACCCTCATCTCAAGATTTCTTTAATCTGCCTTCCTCCCAATAATTGCTCTATTTGCACAAGAAATATTTGCTACTATTGCACTTCTCTGCATAACTGTTACAGTTTACAACTGCTACTGCTGTCCACAGTCTTGCACTTTACTTCTACAGTAAATACTTTCATTTAATGTACTTGTTATATTTATTTCTATTTGCATTTCTGGTCAGAGGCAAACTGCATTTCATTGTCCCTGTACATGTACACTGCACAATGACAATAAAGTTGAATCTGAATCTGAATCACAAGGGACTGTTTGGAACAACCATGATTACAGGAATGTCCCATGGTTGATGCTAGATTGCTGCTACTATACTGTGCGCAGTTTGTTCGCAGGGGTTGGATAAACGTGTCCTAGAAAGCATTTGATTGGACACAAATTGGACAAATACAAGATGGATCATTTAAAAAGTGTTTTGAAAAAAAAAAAAAACTGTAAAATGAAGTGCTAAATGCAGTAGATGTATCAGTGGGACACAAACGGCTCCCCAGTAGTGGATTCAACCACATAGCACATATACTCACCTTGAGGAACTCCAGGAAGGCGGGTTTGGATAAGCAGGCTTTCTTGATGAGGGCCATGGCATTGGTGAAGTTATTGACATAATCGCTGTAAACATCCAGCACCATGGACTTGGAGAACTGAGGGAGACAACCGTTGAGAAAATTGGTGAGTGAAAGGTGCACAAAAGAAATGTATAATATTCAAGTCTCTTTGATTTGATCAATCTATCTGGATGTACAATTCACAGTGACTAAACTATGCCGATTAATTTGGCTGCAATGTTCCACTCTTTTCAACTTGGCAAATGTAAACTGCTGGAAACTTGGCATTTTTCTCAGAGCTTCGCATGATTGCAGGGCTGAACGAGAGGGAAATGAATGGTAATTTTCCTGAGGTACTTACAGAGCTGATCTGTTTGCCACCTCGGCAATCCAAACACCCTTTACAATCCATTACAGCTGGTCATACTGAGCACTAGCAAAAAAATAAATAACGGCCAGCCAATCATTCAGCTTTGATTGAACCCAACTGGTGGTTCAGACAAGTGGCAGCACGTGTAGGAGAAAACTAACAACCAGGTATACATAGTGTTGGAATAAACACTTGGAATAAGTGTGTATACCCCTTTCCAGACACAATACATAGGAATAGACAGTGTCTGCTATATATATGGTTGGTGGATTTTTTTTGTGCAAATTTGTATATTGTATCTGTGAGAACTTATTACATAACTTTAGCTTGGGGAGAAAAAGAAAACTCTCCATTAGCTCTTCATGCTTAGGGGCTTCTGTGTAAATCCCAAGAACATCAATGAGGCCAAGTGGGCTCTTTTAACTGGTGAATAATGAGCAGGCTCTGAAGATACTCTCTGCATGGAGGGTCATAGCTGTATACTCATTCATTAGGCCATTAGCCTTCCCACAGTGTCGCGATGCTAACACATCTCTCATCACCCCGTGATAAAGAACATCTTTGCTCGCAGTAATTGCTTCATCATTTGAAGCGGGTCAGCGTGATATAGTGATATAACCTACTCGCTAATGCTTTACTCTCAGTTCAAGCTTTTCTTTCTTTTCTCTCTATTCTCCAGACATTTTTGCTTAATAAAAGACAAAAGAAAGATGAACATTTCATATGAAAATAAGAGCATTAGTTTACGTAAATGCATTTGCTTGGCTGCAACAGAGAATCTCCTCCAGAAGCTTCAAAGGTTCATGTTCAGAAAATTAGAGCTGCTGAACTACAGCCAGTTTTTTTCTTTCACATGGCTCTACAATGCTTTTTCAAGTGCTGACATCAGTCTTCTCTCACTTCAGTCAGACCTCGCTAAAGCAGTTGATGACCCCTGACCTAGATGTTAAATTCAACCAATTACCAGAAGTATTATCCTATTCAATTAAACTGCTTTTTCACCAGCTTTTCTTTGAATCCATTGTCTTTTTATAGCCTGAGTGAATGGCCTAAATGTTCCCTGAGTGTGAAATAAAGCAGTCTGTTTCTAACCTTTTGTGCTTAAATTTGGGAGTTCATTATGAAATATTGCAGGCGGCTCATTGGTGCAGTGACGCAGCAGTACCGTTGCTGCATCACAGCTCCAGGGTCATGGGTTCGAGCCTGAGCTCGGGTTACTGTCTGTGCAGAGTTTTGCATGTTCTCCCTGTGTTCTTGTGGGTTTCCTCTGGGTTCTCCGGCTTCCTCCCACTGTCCAAACACATGCCTGTGGGCAGACTGGCTACGCAGAATTGCCCCTAGGTGTAAATAAGTGTGTGAATGTGTGTGTGCATCAGGCCCTGTGATGAGCTAGTGTAAAATATTGGGGGAACTACATACCTATGTTATGAAAAGAAACAACAGAAGTAATGCTTCCCCCAGTGGCTTCAGCTTTGTATTGCACTGAATTCAGGCCTACACTACAGTACTGTATATTTGTTGATTATGTAAATGAGGTGTCGATTATAAAAATCCATATTGACACTATCACTTTTGTCAACTAATTGTTACAGCAGTAGTAAGCATGCATTATGTAATTTTTTTTTTTTTTGGAGGTTAGCATTTATGCCACACAGGCTCAGTTCTCCAGCTTTATTTGCTAGCCATCAAATTATTATGACACGAGTAGATATGCTTCAAAAGTCTTGGTTAGGATTTTAAATGTAACGATAAACTTAAGGGTTAAGGCACTAACTACGCTTAACCACAGTGTGAAATTTTTGGCAGGAAAAAAAATACATTAAGAGTGTCTCTCACCGAGGCAACGAAGAGGTCGCCAATCTTCTCGCTGGAGTCCCACTCTGCGACACGGGAAGCCAAAGCAATCTGGAACATGCCATGGCACTGAGTGATCTCCCGCACCCGGAAGAAAATGGGCCTGATCTTCCTCGGGCTCAGGATGCGAGGCTCAGCCTCCAACAATGGCTTTTGGTACTCCTGTGGAATTATGGGATATTTTTTTTTTTCAGTTAGCTGTCATTTTAAGAAGTGATATTACTAAAGTGGCTCGTTTTACCTTGAAAGGAAAGTAGGGATAAGAAAGTGGGATGCATTTGAATAGAAAGGGGGACTTAAGTGCACTTATAAGTGATTAATTAAAAATACAGCATGAAAGCATTCTTCAAAAATTACTCATATTTGATTCAAGGATGAATCAAATAGCCCTCATCAAGGCCCACATAATGTTCTACGATCCTTTTATTAATTCTTTATCAACTTTCTTTTATAAAAAAAACAGAGCTTGTATTTACATGTCTTAGTCATGATGTACTCAATACATCCTGCATTATCATCATGCTAATCAAAATCATTCGGGAAAATTAACCTGTTTTCTTGTTATAGCCTTGGTGGGACTTTTATGCACTTAGAACACACACACACACACACACACACACAAAAGAAATACCCAGAAACACATTCATGAGTAAACAGTGAGATCTAGTCATTAAAAGCTAAGATACTTTGTAGCTAGACTGCGGAAACAATAGATTTTTCATGAACACTTTCTTTCCTCCCCCACAGTCTCCACTGCTAATGAATTATCGACAAGGACAAATAAAAGCTGAGGCTGAGCCAAAGGGACTCTGCTTCTCTAACAAAGCCTACAGCGGCAACTCCAGAACTCAATTTTTCAAGCTTTTTTGGTTAAACCCTCACCAATTAATGGGCCATGTAGTCGATGTAGCTGTATTGCCAAATGCACTTGTTGAGTACATTAGCCCGATGATGTGAGACGTTATAATAAGAACTCAAAAAGCAAAAGACTATAGACAGAGCTTTCATTCCACAACAATGGTGGGAAATCACATGGATTCAGATGGACTAGATTTCATATAGGACCCATTTGTCATTGATCCATGATTCAATCTGGACTGGTGCCTCTGCCTGGGAAGGGAAATGATAATAAATGCGCTTGCCTGCACCTGCTGAGATCAAAGATACACGTAACTCGACTCTGAGACAGCATATTGGGTTTCATTTAAAAGGATGCATAACTCAGTATGAATCTGATTACAAAACACATTAAAACTCAGGCTTCATTTCAAGCTTGGACTTCTAAATCATTTGTAGATATTCCAGGCATTATATTCCAGGCACAGTCAAAGAGGTATATATATTCACTGAGTGAATGAGAAAACATGAAATTTTAAAATCTGTGCAATAGAAGAACCAAGGGACAGCACTGAAATACAGAATTAGCTTGACTTAATATGATCATGAGAAATTGCTGTGGTAAACTCAGGAATGGCCTAATTAAGGAATAAAACATGATATTATAGGAAAATAATCAATGATGGGGTGGTGTCATGCAGCCTGATACAAATCAGAGATACTGTTACCACCCTGAAGATACCGGGTTCCTATAACAGTATGTCTGGAAATATTTTATTCCTTTTTTTTACTACATCAGTTTGCCAATGATTAGATTCCAACCATCAACTATTTTAAGTATACTTTCTAATAAATTATACAGTATACTAGTAACAGAAAACGTCAGACTGATATTGCTGATTTGGGATCGTTTTTTTGTGATTAAAATCCAACCCAGAACTACTCGAAAGTAACTCACTTGAAGGATTCTTTTAAGAGACTCCAGGTAACTCCTTTCACTTTGCACAATGGAGCCCAGAATGTGACGCCGAACAATCTGAAGAAAGAGAAAATAATTAAAAGTGTAAGTGATCTTATCCTTTTCAGGGGTTATAGGGTTCATATTTAAAACATTTTTAAAAAATCCTTTTCAGTCAGTTTTCAGATGCAGATTTTTGAGTGGTGTGCTATATATATATATATATATATATATATATATATATATATATATATATATATATATATATATATATATAAAAAATTGTTTTTTTAAAAAAATTAAAAAACAAAAAAAAAGACTGTTTTTTTTTTTTTTTTTTTAAAT
>CM075022.1:16861722-16873397 GCA_037576675.1 Pangasius sanitwongsei
ATATATATATATATATATATATATATATATATATATAAAACACAAAGGGGTTTGTTGGAAAATGATGATCACTTTTGCTTAGATGAAAGAAAGCTTAGTTTCTCATCATTGGTAAACAAGATTTTTGTCAACATCCATTCTTGAACTTGAAACAATTATGCGAGTTCTCTCAACTAATGTTAGCTTCATTCATGTGTTGCAGTGATTAGGCTGTTTTCCAGAAGAATTAATTACAAACTTAATTGTCAAACTTTGTGCATGCAAAAAGAAAAGACAACACAAACATTATTTTTACAAACTCCATGTTGAGACCAAAAACATATTCAGTGAGACTAATGACCAAGTCCAAGTACAAATGCCTGTAAGTCTGAGACAATTTCAAGTCAATACAGAAAATGTCTTGAGACCGGGTCCTACAGCACTAATAGGAGTGTGAAGACAGTGACTTTAAGCACTTTTAAAATGATTCCTTCTCTTTGAATTACTTCAAACACCCACACACACACACATACACACACCTGGTGACTGCTAAGTCCCTCTGGCATTGGGCCCAGCTGTGCAGGAGGGTGCTTGGCCTCAGAAACTATCACGTCCAGATAGCCGGCATCATCTTCAGCTTCATCTGTAGTGACACATCGAGAGGGCAGGAGTTACAGAAAGAGAGTTCGGTTGACCTGATGTATGCGCCCCCTTTTCAGGGGGGTACAGGGTTCATATTTAAAGGGATCATTTACAAAAATCGCTTCCAGTTTAGCCCACGCCACGTGGGTTTTAAGTCAGTTTTCGGTTATAATTTTGACATCAGTCCTTGTTGCATTTTACAGATGTTTATTTAGTTTGGGCCAAGATCCTCTCACCAGATCTGAGCATAATCGGTCGCCCTTTTTCCAGCAGTGGTTCCTTTCAAGATTACTTCCTAATGTTCTAAGGATTCCTTGCCACTGTTGCCTTCAACAGACCACTTCACTCATTAGTGGTCTAGACCTGGATTTCTGTTCTGAAAGTCTCTTTGTCAGTCTTATTCCTGCTTGGAATGAACTGGGTGAGGTTTGAAAAAAAAACAAGCTTAAACAGTGCTGCAAATCTGAAGCAGAACACCAGCAAGCTGTTCTAAGCCACATCCAAACACACTTTCATTTCACAAAGAATTACAGAGGAGCCTGAAAAAAATGATTTCTCACCGATACAGGCACACAAAATCCTTCTGCTTCTCAACAGGTTTTAAGCATTGTAGTAAATGACTGGAATAGTAATCGTGTCAGGCAGAATCAACACACTTAATAATACATTTGAGCTACATTGCTACAACAGATCAACACCTGAAATGAGAATTAGGACCTTTCTACATTGATGTGACGCTAAGACAGCTTGATCATCATGTCTGACTTCAGTTGGGAGTCATTCTCCATTTTTAATTCATTCCTCTTCAGTAAGAGCTTCATCCTGGTCAGGGTTGAGTTTGATCCAGAGCCTATCCCAGGAATACTGAGAGCAAAGTGCAAATACATCCTGCATGGGGACACCAGTCCATTGCAAGGCAACATGACCACACATTAATACATTCACACTTAGGGGCAAGTTAGCATAGGTAATCCATCTACTGCTATGGTTTTGGGAGGTAGGAGGAAACCAAAGAATGCGGAAGAAACCCATGCGGACTCCACACAGATAGTAACCCAAGCTCAGGATTGAACAAGGGACCAGCTATGCTACCCACTGCATGACCATACCTCCCAGCCTCCACTATCAGATGATAATTTCTCCACAAATTTCTACAGCCACTATTATGTCATTGTACAAATTTCCCCTTCTACCCATTACTTGCAACACTGAAGCGCTTATATCAGCTCTTCCATCTGTCCATTACAGAAAGACCCTTGTATTCTCGAATGACTGTGTACCATGGCATGGAAATCTATTATCCCAAGCACAGCACACACCTTGAAATATACTACAGGTGATCCAAACAGACTTCTGCAGCGGCATTGTGGTCGAATTTTGTTCACATTCATTTTGTTGAAATTCAAAGAAAATGGCTGGATGGTTGCATGGGTAAGATTTTACTAGAAAATGCCTGGCTTATGATGCAGATATCATTGGAATGAAACTAAATGAAACTAATGTTGGTTTACCCGTGTGGTCCTTCTTCTGGAGAAAGGAAACTTTTCTCATGACAGCCATCTTGGTCTTCTCCAGGCCATCTTTAGTCCCACTGCGTGCTGCTCTCATGAGCTGATGCATCTGTAGCAGGGGAGGAAGGAAACCAGAAAACATGGCATGATGGGAAAAGGTCAACCATTATCAATCAATAAGCAGGATATCATGATATCACACTTCGATCCACCTTCCATTTAGTATCCAGAGCATGAACTACCTATAATCCCAGATGAAGACTTGTTTATGTTTGAAAAAGTGGTTCAAAGTGCCAAAAAAAATCCAACCGAGAAATCAGAACATTCATTGAGACTTAATGAGAGTTAATGATCTCTGAATGGACAGAAAGCAATAATTAGTAGATTACTGTGGCAAAGCAGAGCCGAGAAAGAATGTAGATACAAAAAAAAAGCGCAAAAGCAGCACTTAAGTCCATCATTCAATGATTGTAGTGGCACAAAAAAAAAACACTGCGCCCAAAAAAACATTTGATTTGTGGTAATGTTTGGAAGAACCATAAAAGTTTCAGCAGTTGTTTGTCTCTTTTAGTGTATTAGCCATCCAGATTATAGCTGAATGATGTTATAGCAGAAGACAAACAACATTTGTCAGTGCCGTGCCGTACATATATAATGACGGACTATAAACTGGTCTTAATAGAGAGACAGACGGCAACAGGAAACCAAGGCAGAGCAGTAGAAAGTATTCGTTTTTCTCATTAGATAGTGAGTCAGTCCATCCCACTGAGTCAGGGCTGTAATTTTGTAATTATTAAGTGCATTTAAAAATCACTTCAGTGAAAGGAATGAAAAGACAGGAAAATAATAAAGCCACATAAACTACACAATGCAATATACAATATAGGACAGAACATAAATGACAGGTCACTAATCACAAGTTTAAAAAAAAAAAAGAAAAAAAGACATGCCCAAAAAGATGCACAATAAAAGTCTTGGCTTGCTATATGCAAATAATTATATAGTGTCTGCACAGTATTTATGTAGATGCATAAGGTTCCTTCTCCTTTTAAGGAAAAATGGGCGCAGATGGTTGAAGTAGTATAATGGTTCAAAGTGGCAAAAAATGTGCTAAAAATTAATTTACATATGAATTTCAAAAAGACGTGCCAAAAAGATGCACAAAGAAAGTCTCGGCTTGGTTTGATGCAAATAATTACATAGCATTTGTACAGAATTTATGCAGATGCATAAGGTTCCGTCTCCTTTTCAGACAAAAAAAGGGCATAAGTGAATGACAGTTGAATTATTGATTTACATATGAATTTTAAAGACCAGACATGCCCAAAAAAGTGCACAGTAAAAGTCTTGGATTGGAAATATGCAACTATTTACTGTACATGGGATTTATACAGAATTTACCCAGATGCATAAGGGTTCTTTCTCTTTTTCACACAAAAAAGAGCATTTATAAATGAATTTTTAAAGACAATACATATCTAAAACGATGCACAACAAAAGCCTTAGCTTGGAAGTTTGCAACTATTTATATAGTATTTATACAGAATTTATGCAGATGCATAATGTTCCTTCTCTTTTTGAGAAAAACGGGCGTAGATGGTTGGCATAGTTGAATTACTGATTTACATAAGAATTTACAAGACAAGGCATCCCCAAAAAGATGCACAATGAAAGTCTTGCCTTGGCTATATGCAAATAATTATATAGTATTTTTTTTACATAATTCAGGCAGATGCATAATTGTCCTCCTCTTTTTCAGACAAAAAAAGGGTGTAACTGAGTGACACTTGAATTACTGATTTACATATGAATTTTAATGCATAATAAAAACTCTTGGCTTGGAAATACCCAACTATTCATATAGTACTTGTACTGAATTTACACAGGTGCATAAGGGTCCTTCATGTTTTTATACAAAAAAAAAAGGCATAAGTGAATGACACATACCCAGAAAGATTAACAATAAAAGTCTTGACGTGGTTATATGCAACTAATTAAATCTTTTTCGTGGATTTATGAAGATGCATAAAGGTTTTCAGTCAAAAAAGTGAATTATGGATAACAATGTGAACTTTACAGGCAAGACATGGCCAAAAAGATGCACAATATAAGTCTTGGCCTGGAAATATGCAACTAACTGAGTATATTAATATACTCATTATTACTTTACATATGAATTTTATATAAAACAGCACATAGTGTTAACAGCTTTGCGGTTTTATACCTGATACTTTCCCCCCAGTTTCGAGGCTAGCTCCCTCTTGGTCTTGGCACAACATTCCCGAAGACGACGTATATCAGGAGAGAGCTAGAGAGCATCACATCGCATCAGCAGCCACAGAGCAGTGTAGAGGTCATGGATGGATGGAGAGGAGGAAAACAGAGAGGAAAACAGAGGGACTTCAAGGTAAATGCCAAAAGCACACAAAAAAGGGTGAGTAGCGTGAGTGGGGCAAGAAGGCGGCATGGATTAAGGTTTAGTCGTAAAGCTTGAGCAGCGTGGGGGCAAGGATTTACTACATGCCCTCTATTTCTCTAAATCAAATCCATCAGATTTACTAAATCAAAGCTATGGTCAGATTGCACTCTGTTGCTTTGCAGACTACCTTCAATTATACCACAGTACTGTTGAATTGTCAAATCTGATTGCTCAGAACATGTTGATTCATTTTCTGTAACAACGTAAATACATAATAATAATACATCACAGATATATATAGAAGGGGGTCTTCTCATTAATCACAATGCACAATTCTACAAAAATTCTACACAATTTATGTTATTGCTTTACTCTGTATTATTATTTAACAATTTTATTTATAGTATAATTTGTAGAATTTATGTTTTTTTTGTATTTGTTTATAGTTCGTGTTCATATATTGTTCAATGTCACTATTTTTGTATGCACAACTGCAGGCATATTAGAAAATTTGATGGTTTTTTTTTCTTATTAAAAAAGAATGAAAGAATCACCTTCTCTGGCACATCACCGCAGACGCCGTCAGCAGTTTTTATATTTCAGTAAGAATACATATATATTTTACTTGCCTGGATCTTTAAACAAGCACACAATAATGGTAAATTTAAGGCCTAAGTTTTGATATGAAGAGAAAAAGTTCTGGATCACTTAGATATTAAAGTGTGTCATGTAATATTTAGTGTGTGAGAGCGAGGGTTTAGTACCGCTCGGGTGAGACAGAGGTGAGGGCAGCGATAAGCAATTGGTTTCTCGGGGACTTCTGTCTGGGCAAAGTGTTCTCGATGGCAGCTTGACCTCAGGAACACGGAGGAGTGTAAAGTGGATGAGGAGTGAACTCAACCCTGTGACTGGCAGCGATAGAGGTGTGGGTGTGGGAACGAGAAGGTAGAGCAAATTTAGGTACGTACTGCCCCCTTCTGGCCAGAACGAAGGCAAGACGTCCTTCAGCATTTGAGGTGTGTACAATGCTGAATAAAACCAGAGTGTAATTTATATCGTAAAAAGATGTCATACACACACCTTGCTCCGGGAAGCAACTTTCTCAGAGTCAGACTGCTCATCATAGCTCTCGAACTCGCTGGAACTCCAGTCGTTGTTGGGCCCCTGAGGGAGTTCCTCTTTCTGTACGTCCTCATAGATCATGTCTCCTGCCACACACACACACACACACAAGCACCTACAATCAGCACATCCCCAGAGGACATAGGTAATGTCTGACTTTTAGACACATATATTCTCTGTGACAAATATAGAGTCAGTGTATGAATGCACGGCTGGCATACAGATCATTCTTACACACACACACACACACACACACACACACGCATTACGTTATTACCGACCTTCTCCTCGAGACACGTCCTCACATGCCACGTCATCATAGATCACCTCTGAGCTGCCCGCCTGAATATCATCCAACTGAGAGGCTGAGAAAATATCACAGACAAAACAAAGTGTGTGTAGGTGTGTGTCCACTACCACTATTTAAGTCAGGAGCTCCCAAACTGTAGGGTACCCTATGTGTTACCCTATCTTCTCGTTTGTTTCATGCATTCATTTTATAAAATTTAAATGAGCACATTTAAATTGTTCGCCAATAAAGATGGACAAATTTCTCCATTCATCGACCGCCACCAATTCCTTGACAACATCAAGTGACTCTGACTCAGTGGAAAAAAATGCCCTGAAAAACATTCAGGAAAACAAACACAAAAATACGGCAAAATATTTACTGAACTTTTAAATTATAAATCTGAAAACAAAATGTAGGGTGATTAGAGGTAGAGGTAGGAGGAGCTCCAGTAAAGCACCACAGAACGGAAAAAGATTTATGTGAGAAAAAAGACCTTGTGTGTGCTGAGATTACAAATAACTTGTTCACCTGATCTATTGCCCTGGCTGTGTTTTCTCAGCTTGCTGGACTAGCTGTTAGCTTCAGTCTCCACCATGTCTTACCCAGTTGAGCTTACTCGGAGTCTATTGATTCCCTTTTAAAACCTGATACGTCTACATTCCTTTCTCCTCGGCATCACACCTCCAGAGGTCCCGTTTCCAGTTAATCTGAGGGAAAGGTTGCACTCGGAGTATTGGGAAACGGATTAGCCAGCAAGGCTAACTAAGCTCTTGTCAGAATCGGAGAGAAAAAGAACAAAATTACCGGCTGCTTTCAGCCTGAGGAAAAGCTCAGCTTTGTGGAATGTGTTCCTGAGAGCGGCAGTAGAGACTTTCAAAGTTCCTTAACCACAATTAGTCTGACTATCAGTGATTATCGGCTCAGCGGTGGCCTACGCCTGTCCCGCACACGATGACTAACTGCCAGAGTGACTCATTTGCATTTGTGTGCATGTTTAAACTACTTAAGAAGGAATTGTACACTTGCAGCATATAAGTCCCATTGGATGTGATTTCCTATTTATGTCTACTGAAGCTGAAGAAAATGGTAGAAATTAATCATTCAGATAGGCTGGGGTGCCATTATTTTTTAAAGATGTAATCTTGACCCTTTAAAGAACCAACCTTGCTTCATAAGACATACATAACCATGTTATAACTGTCCCGTGGAAGGTTGGCAGTTGTACAGTCTTTCCTTATATTTAAATTTTTCAAGCCAACTCACATTATACATTGATTCTCTGGGGAAAAAATGAGGGCTGACTGCATATTGGGACAGTAACACCAAATAAGGGCATTACTTCTCCATGCCAGCCAAGGCCCTTAGTTCTAGCACAACCTCCAACCTCAATTTCCTGTTTATTTTCTCATCTTTAGGTGTATATAAGCAAGTTACCTAGCTCATTGCGAAGTCTTGCCAATCTCCTAGTTGTGTAAGTTCTGAATTTTGTTTGTCTCTATTGCCTAGAACATGTTTAATTCCTGATAACTCTTTCGGATGGTCCTCTGGTTTTGGTATTTTATGTCTAGGCATGTATTGAGCATTTTTTTGGATAATGGGCTATGTTTTGGAATTATATATAAAGCCTTCCTGCATATAGATCCTAACCAACCTTATTGTACCGATTTGAATTTTTTTTTTTTTGCCGTACATGAACATTGGCCTACCCTAAAATTTATGGCCTACACCTGGGCTTCAAGAAGCTGCAATCAACACCTAAATGAATTCCAAATGAAAGGTTCATCCAACAGCATCGCTAGGCATTAATAAATAATAAACAGTCAGTGTATGTTTCTAATTCAGGGTCTGGCTCCTGAGGACAGCAACTGACTTGTAGCCTGCAGCGATTTAGAGATTTGCTGGTGGCAATGAGCAAAGATTTGCAAGTCATTGAAGACAATCTTGTCACATACACACATCCCACATGGCCTGAGGGAGCTGACTGAACAGCAGATACTTTCTTCTTCAACTTCACATCAGATATCAGACAGAAAAAAAGAGAGAGGAAGGACACTCAAATGTTTAAATAGTAAAATCCTCTTAATCTGATTATATAGATTATATAATATTTGGTCAAAATTTGCTATGAGGATTTTTTTTCTACTCTGGTCAGCGTGGAAATATTCAGCCAGTGTTTCCCTACATTACTATATCTTGATTAGCTGAGAAGATAACTTAATTCAAGAAGATAGCAATTTACTTAAATCCTGCATCATAAGACTGACATAACCATGTCATAACTGTTATGTTAGCTGTCATACACTGCCATCTATCGACATCTTCTGACCAGACAGAATTGAGAATACAACAGCACTGTGGTTTAAAATGGATTAATGAATTTCAACATTAAGACAAATTCTGTGGTTTCATGTATTAACCTTTGAGTGCATTTCCTTAAACACTGCTGTGCTGCAATTAATTTAATAGCACATCACAGCGAGAGAGGAATTTTCGAGCAAAATGGGTAAATTTATTTTTAGAGCTAGAGTAAGGAGAGTAAGTAAGGAGAATCTTACCTCCAGGAGAAGCTAATGCGCTGACTGGGACCTCTTCTGTCTTTACCAGTTCTGCAGCTACCGCCGGGTTCTCTGCATCTCTAGAACATTTCAGACAAAAAAGGAGCTTCATTATTCATCATTAATAAAAATCAATGCTGGTGTCATTGTGTACAGTCATTAAAAAGCAGTGATTAAAAAGCAAACTAAAACTGACATTAGGGAAGTGACCAGCTAGTTGTATTGTTCAGTAGAAGCTCTATCAGCATAACAAATAAATATGATAAAAACATAATCCACTTTCAAGAATTCGTTTATGTGACATCAGCTGTTTATTTCATTTTGGCTTTGACTAGTCCAAATTTTACACACACAGCACTGTCATCAAAAAGCAATTTTACATGGTTCGCGGACCTATATATATATTTTTGTGACTACTAGAGCCCTCTAGTGGACACTTGACACCTCAGGAAATGAATAATTTTTCAACACAGTCGAAAGGAAAGCTTTAATGCTTCATGAAGCTTCGTGCCACCACCACAAAATATTAAGGCCAAAGTGAAATCCAGAGAATATTCAATAAAAAAAAGCCTAGGGTCAAAGCATGATAAGACAATTGTGAAATAAAAAGCTTTAGAACTTACTCAATACAAGGATTGGCAAGACTTCACGATGGACAATAATTTAAACTGGTTAAATACTGATTTATTCATATGTGAATTTTTTACAATTTGTTCTGAGCTTGAGGTACATGAAAAATATAACTAAAAACACCCACAAACTATACACATCCATTTAAAATAATTCCACTGCTGTAATTATCTTCGCTCTCAAAAGTGCCATTTGGTGATGTTATATTTGATTTGTGAGTTTGGGGGGTTTTTTTGCCTTGCAGACTCCTGTTTTTTTTTTCTCTTTTTTGCACCTTTTTTTGGTAGCCTTTCTTTCTACTGTTCATCTTTTAAGCAGAATATTTTATAGTCAAATTGTATGTTCCATTTTTTTTTTGCCATGTGTATTCCTAAAAGCAAAATTAATTAATTAATAAAAATCTGCTTAAATTCTCTCTAATAAAAAAAAAAAAAAAACAGGAAGTGAATCAGATGTAAATACAGAGGTTGCTCTAAAACTCTGGAGATAGCGACCTCTGCTGGAGCGGAGGGGAAGTGTATAGCGTTCACGTTACATGCAGTTGTCATGGAGACTCCTTCCATAAATGTTGAATAAAATAAAATTCTACAGAATATCAATGATTATATATCTTTTTCTTTGTTCAATATAAACACGTTTTAATCTGTTTATTGTTACGTTTCGATTATGATTATGTGGAGCCCCCACCAGAGAAGTCCCTGTGAATGAATAGCATGAATGAGTGTGTTAATATAAACCTGTGATTTGAATTACAGCTGCATGACTGTCAGAGTATACTTTGTAATAACCTTATCCTTGCAGTTCTGTGTTGTTCAAGTTAGACCTCGCCCATAACGTGCACGCTCGGGTGTTTACACAGTAATGAGAACTGATAATGTTGGAGAGCCCACAGAGTGCACGCTGCTCTCAGAGAGAAGCCATTTTCCCCTATAAGAATCCCCTTCAGTTCATTTACAAATATCTTGACATTCTTCTCCTCTACAGTAAGTTCACTTTCGATAAATTCCACCTTCCGGTCTATAGACAAACAGTGAGAGGGCACAGTGTGAAAGCTGCTATTTTTTTAATTAAAAATGACTAATTTTATGTCTCTAGATAAAAGCAAAGTGAAAAACGGTATGCAGGCGGGGATTTTACACCGAATATTAATCACAGCACAGAATACAAAGGCATCACAAAAGCGGTGCGTAACAGCTAATCCCAAGAGTCTGGATTTGCCACGGAGGGAAGAACAGGTGTTGTGCTGTAGAATGCTAATAAGAAGGGCTGTGAGCTCTGTGCACTCGAGGACTTCCTCTCTCTACACACACACACACACACACACACACAACCACACACATACATATACACACAGTAACAGAGACGGAGCTGCTGACGAATATGCTTTTGTCTCCTGTTAACCCACCCCCTGAACATGATCTCAGACTGAACACAAGGAGTGGCGGTATATTGCGTGCCTGATGTTTACCTGCGTCTCCTCCGCCTTTCTTTCATCAGCATTTTGCAAACACGCTGCCATATTGTGCTGACGTGCGTGTGTTTGTGTGTAGATTCACTTGTTACCTAAATCTCAGAACAATAATTCCAGGTCAACATTGGAATCATGTGGGGTGTAGAGTCGTGCATCACTATTAGTCCTCCACCCTGAAACACATCCATTATGTTTACACTGAAATATTTCTGATGTTTTGGTGTTGTGATGTTCATTCGTAGGTTGGTGCTGTATTTTCGTTATTGCCGTGAGAAGTCAGTGTTTGTGTGCCATATTTTCACATCACAGGGTGACACTGTTTTTGCTAGCGCAGTTACAATGGCGTTAGCTCCTAAAAAGTAAAGCACAAGAGTTTCTTTTCGTCACTCACCATTGGTGCATTTAAAGTCCCAGAATGCAATGCAGCTATACATCACGGTTGTACTGTGGTATGGCATAGGCTCGGCTAGTTAGCGAGCTACGAGATAGGGATTGGCGGTGGTATTAGCATGAAAGTTGAAGCTTTGAGTGTACAGATGAGGAGGTGACTCAAACCTGGACGGACTAAAGGAATAAAGCACTGCTGCATCACTCTATTTAGATAGAGATGAAGCAAAGGGTAAATCCTAATGCACCACTATCAGCAAGCAGTCGAATGGCATTGTGGGTAATGCAGGAAACTGTTGACTAGATTAATCCAATCCAGAATTTCATTAAAAGCAGATGTTGGAAGCAAGTGGATATCACACCACTGGAATCCCACTGAGGGTGTATTCCCACCTTGTGCCCTGTATTCCCGGGATAAGCCTCAGATCTACAGCCAGCCTGACCAGGATAAAGCAGTTACTTAAAATGAATAAATGTGTACCTTTAAACACCAAAAAACAGAAGTGCACAAAGTTAAATCTGATCATTTGATCATTACTAGCCTTTGTTTTTACTTATTGGGTGTTCAGAGTGTCTTCTTCTTCTTCTTTCGGCTTTTCCCTTCAGGGGTCGCCACAGCGAATCCTCACTCTCCACCTATCCCTATCTTCTGCATCCTCAACACTTG
>CM075022.1:16873497-16886596 GCA_037576675.1 Pangasius sanitwongsei
TGCACTCGCTTCTTTACCTCTTTCCCACACTCTCCATTACTCTGGACTGTTGAGCCCAAGTACTTAAACTCCTGTACTTTCTTCAGAGTGTGCTGGTTTTAATTAAGAGTTTCTTAGTGCATCTTTGGATATTTAGGGGTTATTAATTTAACTAAAGTTTCTTTGTTCTACATAGAACATACTGTCTATTTGTTGTAATGCCTGCAATTGCTGCCTCTCCCTTTCAGTGGCCTTGATATTACTGAGCCATGTAAATTGCAAACAAAGTCAATAAGGTCCTCCAAAGACAGGCAGTGATGGAGAGTTTTAAAAAAAATATATACAGAGAACCTTTTAAGGATTTCTCCAAACCAAATCATTTAGGGATTTAGATAGATTAGCCATGAACACCATCAGCATTTTCGGTGAAAATGGGGGACTGTATACAAGAAAAAACCCCTCCAAATTCACTGTAATGGTAATGGTCTTGGATTAATGATGGTTTGTGGCTTCTGTGAAGATTTGTATTTTCAGTTACAGGATATTTTAGCTCAAAACCCAGTTGCCTCTGTCAGGAGGTTATTTGAGTGTAGGTTCAGCTTTCAAGATCCAGAAAAACAAAATCAGTTTTCAGTGGTCTGAATTGGAAGACATCCACATGCACAAACCTAAGAATATAAACTAGTATGAGGACCTGGAGATCCACTACAAATATCAAAATATCACTCGTTGCACGTATTAATGCAGGTGTCCCCAACCTTTTTTTTGTCAGCTGAAGGAGGATAATGTTAAGTGAAAATTTGCCTGTTGAAAAAAAATTGTTTACAGCTTACTCATTTACAGCTTTTGTTGCTGTTTTAATCTCTGCATCCTTGCCTTAAAATATGGTTTTATGGCCAGGTTTTCATGGCTTGTTTCCAGATGTCTTTTTAAGAAAGCTGGCTTCATACTTTGATTAGAAAGCTGCTTCAAATGTACGTATCATACACTTGGGAAAGTGTTTGGCCATGTCACTGTCCATGCATTTAAATCTAAATTTGAAATACTCCTCACTGTACTGACAGCTGTACTTTTCCTGCTTTAGAGACGTTGCTGTCTATGGAAATCGGCTTATCAGACATTTTCAATCAGTATAAACAAATGATTTACATTATCTCTTCAAGTCTGTTATAAGATTAGTCAGGACACTGTTGGGTTTCTGTATGTAGAGTATCGTGACTCTGTGTTTAGCTGCTGGTGAGCAGGGCGACAGGAAAGAGGAGGGTTTTAAAATTTAAATCTAGTAGGCAAATTCTTAAAGCCTTGAGTGTCTACTTTCATATGAGCCATTAACCAATGGTATCACAAATAAATTCACAACAAAGTGACATCACAAATACATTCAATGCCGAACAAAGATACTGGCGGAAATTCCATTTTTGCCCTCTGGTAAAAAGTGTTAACTCTCACATGCTAAGAACTATTATCTTATGCCTTGACCTATGAGTAATTCAATCAATGTCTATCACTTTTTACATATGAGGTTACAATACAATGCTACAATATTAATGGTTGTAATTCATTTACTTTTTAACTTGAAATCATATATAGTTTTAAAATGTAACTTAGCATGTCACTGACATTTCTATCACAGTCTCACAAACCCCCTGCACTGCCAACATGAATCCCTGGTTGGGAAACCCTGTATTAATGTATGACTTTTCACTTATTTCCATAAACTGTACCAATAATTTTGGAGTCAACTTCATAAAAGAACACCGATGACACATAAATGACACATTTGTGCACTCATACTGTACAAACCCTCTAATTTTAGCTTTGTATAACAGAGTCAGACCTGGGCTTGACCTCCTGACAGCACTGCAATCGCAGCAAATGCTGACACCCGCATTATCGAGTGGAAAATGCTATTGATGGCTCCAGGCTGTGGTGCTGTATTGACATCTCGATGGTGGAAACATGCACTCAGCAAAAACAGCGAGGTAGCCGGAACTGAAGAGGAGCTCGTTTTAGTCACGGCTCTCAGGACAGGACAGGAAAACCCACAGGAATGGCAGCGCCGGTTTAACACTGTGTCCTTTTCATCAAAAAAAAAAAAATCCATACTGAAGCCAGACACGGAGCTGCGAGTGTTCTGACCAGCTGTTATATCTGTTTCCTACGTATGAAGAAAGTGATTTTTTTTTAATGCACAATTTTAATTAAAAGGAACAACACTTTAGTGTAGTGTACAGTACATCTTTGAGAATTAGGTTTTCACCAAATAAGTATAATAGTTCTTCCTGTGTTTCAATCGAATGTTTCTCGTAGCTGTCATTTCATCAGTTTTCATCTCTCTGTAAAATATTGTGGCTTTGTTTTTTTTTTAGTTCTTTTTAAATAAAATGTATTTTTATTATCATTACCGTATAATAGTGTTGCATCAGGATATTCACGGAATGCAGCACAGCAATAATTCTAATAATAATTATAATGATTGATTGTATAAGCTGATCATGTAAACTTTCATTAAAGCATGGCATCTTAGCAACAGGAATTCGACAGATTTCCAGTGATGCAGGTCAATAGCCACTGAATTCCAACAGTATAATTCTCAAATCTGATTGGTCAGAAGGTGTTGATTCATTTCCTATAACAGTAGTTCTGACAGTAGTTTTGGCTGCAAGGCAAATCACATGTTTATATCAATGCACTTGTTCTAATAGGTTATCGTTTCTATAGTAACAACTAACACACTGATGTATATGGTGGATGCACCGATTACAAAACCTTGGTAATTGTTGATATGATGAAGGAGTCTCCAGTGTGAGAGCTTTGTAGCAGTCAAAGTTTTCTGACACAGGAATGTCTTCAGGAATTTCTTCTAGGTAACATGACAAGCTTGTTTTTTTAATAAGTATTTTCTGGCTTAATAAAAGAATTGCTGCGATAACATAAGTGATAACAAGAATGAACTTGTTTTAGAGACATTCTGCAACATAAAATGTAACTATTAACGGATAAGAAAAAAATTGCTTTGGTATAAGCAGAATAAAACACTTCTTGTTCCTGATAAAATACATACAGCTCTTGATAAAAGATGCAGACCTTTTCATAGCTTTAGGCCCCACAATGAATTAGAATCAACATCCAAAAATGATTAGATTTTTTTAGATATATTTATATCTTATATCTTATATTTCATGGCATTTTCCCTGCCAGTTTTGTGATAAATTGTGATAAGGTCGCTTGGTAGTCAAGCTCAGTTGGCAGGATCATTCTCATTGGAGGAAAAGCTATGCAATGACAAATGATAAACCTTAGCAGTCGAAAGTGTTTAAAAATGGCTGCTTTTAATAATTAGTTAATAAATTAGATGTAATAGATATAATGGATGGTTTAAAAACTAATCACAAAAACTCTTAGATATAAAATTGAAAGGAGTGGTCTTAACTCATTGCTAAAGAATGAGCAGAGGATGAAGGTTTATGAAGGTTGAAATAAGACAGTCGTAGTTGTTGTTCTTTCTTTTTCGGCTGCTCCTGTTAGGGGTTGCCACAGTGGATCATTAGTCCGTGTATTTGATCTGGCACAGTTTTTATGCCGGATGCCCTTCCTGACACAACCTTTCCCAATTTTTTTTATTCAAAGGCTTGGGACCGGCACTGAGAGCGCACTGTTGCACGCAACGTCGGTTCCCTGGCCAGGAATCGAAACCCGGGCCACAGCGGTGAGGCCTAACCACTAGCCCTCCAGGGACCCAGTAAAATAACAAGATAGTGAACTTACAAAATTAGGTGACTTTTTAAATGAAAAGGAGTAGTAATCAGACTACTTACTGTTTTGGGCTACTAGACGATGGCTTATCTGAAAAAAAATAAAATACGTGTTAAAATATGTAAGAAAAAGTTCATACAAATTTTGCTTCAAAAATGTCCTTCTATATCCACCTTTGCTCTTAAAGTGTTTAAAGCAACTTACTTAAGGTATAATTTAGTTATAACTAGTTTAAGTTCTAGTTAAGTACTAGTTAGTTCCCTAAAACACATTAAATTGGGCGTCGTGGACCTTATCTGATGGTTGGCTATAATACAAAATTTGAATTTGGCCATTAATCCGAATACGATGTTTATCTGCGTACAGGCATCGTAATATTCCTGTAAACATGGTTGCTGTAAGTATGCCTGAGTTGCCATTCCTAAATACCTAGCCTACAGCTAAGCATCTGTTAGCACCCACAATTCCAGGTGTGGGAATCAGAATTTGGGGAATCAGAATACTGTCTTAATCTGAATCGGGCAATCAGACTGCAGTGTTTACATGACTCAATACTAATTAGAATATTAATATCAAAATAGTGACGTGCACGTAAACGTAGCAATTGTTTATCTTTGTCAAAATTTGCCTGTGCTTGTGATTCTCCGGACCACCAGAGGGCCACCAAAAACGACCTCATTAATTCTCTTCTTTTCACAGTTCCTCCTGTACCTGTACCACTTGTCTTCTTTCCTGCAACCTCCTGAAGCTCACCGTCTTTCCCCAAAGAAGACGCTTTGGCGACTGCAGAAACGGTGCTGTCTTTCTGTGGTGTGTCCCCATCTTTCAGCATTTCTCTGTGACCTTCTTTCTCTTCTTCCTCATCCTCCGTAACACCCCTCGGCTGCTGAGGAGGTGTGCCCATAGGTCCTAGAAGAAGAAAGTGCAGGAGAAATTTGCTTTGATTTATCTGAGATATCGGTGAAATGATATTAATTCTATTTTAGCGTTGTTCATAAAGCTACATCACTCCATTTACAAAGGTCTATTCCAATATATCATTTATACTTATAGATAGGAACAAAAAAGTATGTATTCGTTAGCATAAACAAAAGATATGCTTAAAAAAAAAAACAAAATTCATAGGGATAAAGTATCCAGACACAACATTAGTCTCCATCTTTCAGCATTAGTTGTGTCTGGATACTTTTACATAGCAACATTAGTACTCTGTTGCAAAGCAGCGCCATATCATGATGCTCCCACCCCCATGCTTCACTGTAGTTATGGTGTTCTTTGGATCACATGCTCAACCCTTCTTTCTCCAAACGACGAGCTGAATTATTGCCAAACAATCCTAAATTTGTTTTGTCTGACCAGAGTATATTGTTCCAAAAGATTTCAAATTTGTCTAAATGTTTTTCTGTGCTTTCTCTTCAGCAGAGAAATGAACACGGTGCAGTTCATACTCTTGTTCCTGCTGCTTTCAAGTGCTGCTTCCTGCAACCTTTTTTTTTTCAAGAGACTGCTGGCTGCTCCCTTATTTTCCTCATCATTAGTCTGAGAGTGCATTGTGAAATCTTGCGTGGTGCACCTGTCCAGGTACTGTTAGTTATGGTTCCATGAACTTTCCACCTGCATATTATTGAAACAATTGTACTGACAGGGATGTTTAAGGTCTTTTTTTATGGCTCTGTAGCTTTTTCCATTGAAGTGTTGTTTAATAATGTTGTCCCTGAGAAATTTACAAAGCTCCTTCACCTTCACCATGATTGCTCCTTGCGTGAAATCTTCCCAAACAATGCCAGTGGCCTTTATAATGACACCAGGTGCAATTTGTGTGAGAACTTTACCCTAGAGTGGGGTCCAAAAGTCTGAGAGCACTACTGAAATTTGCATTCTTTTCTAATTTAATACAAGAAGTTCCATGACAAATTGTACTACTGACGACAACTTGAACGAAAAGTAGAATCACTGAAATATTTGCATGAATTTCAGAGTTTCTTAGTATCTGATACGTCTCCATTTTTCTTTAATGGCAGTGTGCACTCGAGCTGATATGGACTCCACAAGTTTGTGCAAAACCTTAAGATCCATTTTAGATCAAATCCATCAGATTGTCATCTGAACACATGCCTCAGTAGAAGAGATGGAGGCATGAGGAAAATGTGACCTTTTGCACAAAGCAGTTAGCATGGTCAATATCACACATTTGCTTACAGTTAAATAGGGACCTAGAAATAGTGCAGAATGTTGAATATTAAATATCCAAGGTATTGAACAATTATTTTCTTTGTTTTATTTATTTCAGAATTCTAAAACCTTCTGTTTATTTCCAATATTCCAGTTTAAATTTTAAAAAAATCCCAGATATTCAGTGTGGTTTCAGACCTTTGGACCCCACTGTACATACATATTTTTAAATATAGTACACTTTTTTTCATATTTACATGAAATGTGGATATATGCAACAACAAAAGTGTCGGAATAGTTACTTCCCCTCAGTGTACAGTACATGCAGAATAATTTATGTGCGATCTGTCCAATAGAGTTTGTCGGCTACACAAGCCTCCTTATTAAAACATTTTTTAAAAGAAGAGTACTGGCCATGTGACCTTTCATTTTCAAATAGATAGCAATTTCTTCCCACATTAGTCACTGAATTGTTTTCTTGCACTTGATTTTTTCCCCCTGGTTTACAAAATTGTAGACTAAATGGTCACTCAAATCTGATCGGATTTCAATGAGCAAGAGTCATATGGTTAGATTTTGTTAGATTTCATGAATGAGGTCATAAGAAGAGGTCTGAATCCTAAGCCGCTTACAAAAAAATGTACTTTTAATAACTATGTAGTATAACATATATAATTTATGTATGTTAACATAATTTAACATACAAATTATGTTGTGCAGCTAATCTCCCCCTGCATCACAACAGCTGTCTCTAATCACCGCTGATACTATCTTCATCAGGGAGATGTCCAAGCTTCTAAAGAGTACGTGTATGAGTGTTTTAGTTTAAAAGGAAGAGCTAAGTAATTCATTTTTAAGGTATATTCCAATACTTTGCCTCCATAATTAGATTTAGTCCAGAGACATATTTCCATGTAAAATACTATCACAGTTTTCTCATGTTTCGTATAAACCTCCTCATATTATCACTCCCTGTGATACTGTAGAAGGAGTCTGATAGTTATACAAGGCTTGAATGACAACATTTCCGTGAGGAAATGTCTGAGGAAACTCCCCGACAGCATCTGCTTTACATTTTGATTAACTCACAACTATTTCCTTTGCAGGAACATTCTTGGCTGCAGTGCTTCGTTTCTCACCGTCCCCTGAGAGCTGAGATAATGACTCCTGGGCTTCTGAATGTGGGAGGTTTCACAGGAGTTTCTATACTTGGCTCCTTAAAAATGAGGAAATTGCAGGCTAGGACTCAAAATCAGGAGGCTTTTGCATGTGCTTACGAAATCTTTTCTTTTACATATTTTTAACTGGAACCTTAAACAATGCTTTCTACGTACTCTGGCATGTCACGCAATGTAACTTAGTAGCATATCGTCAAGTAAATTCCTCCAGAATAAAGGCAATTGACTGGAAATATATTAAATTGAGAGGAAAAAGGTCATTTGATTAGTCTTAGGTGAAGGAGTCAAAGTTCTTTCTCAATGCTACAATCAACACACACACACCCACACACGCACACACACACACAGTGGAAACATGTTTGTTCAGCAGTCAAGCTCACTGTCTGCTTTATTTACCCTGGTGTCATAAAAAGTGCTGCGCAAAAACTGTTGACATGTTTCCATAAAATCAGAAACTGACTCCGTGACTTTTTCTGTAAACTCTGAGCTTTGTGGTTATCACATTACTGTAAACACACTAAGAGAATTTTTCCAAATTTGGATGTTTTTTCTGTCTTTTTTTGGCAGTTATCTGATTTGCACATGTACATACAAAGGTCACATTCACTACCATTTTGTTATCAGATTCTACCGAAACGTAAGTATCCTTTCTACGGTTAACTCATCGCTGTTTACGGTGTTTACATCACCATGATGAAGAAAGACGTGATGATAGAAATGTAAGCTGTTGATGTTGCTCTGTAAGACTCTTCCATTCAGAAGGCAGTAGAAGTCAGCTGTCCTGTAAAATTCCTTATTTGAAGATAGGTTTGTATGTCTTTCTCAGAGAAACAAATCCCACAATTCTGTTCACCAGATGAGGGTTTGGTGGTAGTTTGAAGAACAACAGACAGAACTGTTTCTCCAAAAGCTAATGGATGATGAAGGGTATTGAATGTAAGGCCAGATTATTAATATTATCTATAATACAGTATCGCTATAAAATGTAAAATATTACAATATTATGATATCAAAGAAGATTTCAGATCAGAGCTATTGAAATTGTGATGAAAAAAAAATTACAAGTAAAATTGCTTTTTTGTTTGGGACTAAAAAATAATGAATTGATCAAATTTATATTTGCAAACAAAATATATTGTTGTGGTAGTGTGTTTTAATTTGTCTTGTGACTGCAGTTTATTTATTTGTTCGTTTTCTGTGTGTCTGTTTGTTTGTTTATACTTTTCATAGGTAGTTTTGCTTTCAAACATATTACTTTTATTGGCGTCAGAAAGATACAGAGTTCAGTCGAAAAGAATAATGAATTGAGAAACTATATGTATTACAAAAACAAAAGATATTTTTGTTTTATTTTGTTGCATGACTGTGGTTTATTCATTTCTTTCTTTATTTGGCTGTTTGTTTGCCTGTTTCCTTGTTTAATTGTTTGCCTGTTTGTTTGTTTACATATTTATTTTTCAGATTCATAAATTAGCCTCATTTGTTTTTATTTAGAATTATGAATTAATAACAAAAGTATTTGTTTTGCAAACAGTGATATTGTTGTTGTAACGTGATTTAATGTGTCTCATTCCTCTGGTTTGTTTGTTTATATGTTAGTTTGTTTTTTATCCTATTTAGTTTATTTGATTGTTTGCTTGTTTGTATATTTGTTTGTCAGTAGTTTTGTTTTCAAATATATTACGCTTATTGGCATCAGAAAGATACAAATTTCACTTTCAAATTTCAAGATACAAGAAAAAAAAAACATGTCCGGTGGGTTTTGAGTTCCATCCCATGATGCACTGGGCCTTTGGGTCTGCTATACACAGATTCATTACCAGGTTTATTTGAATCTGTTTTTTTCCAAACGCCACTGAACTTCAGCAGTCACTTGGGTCAGCCCACCGCACGCACAACAACACACAATGACACGATTGTGACAGAAAACTGTGGAACTGACTTACAAAAGCATCTTTTCAGCTTCCGTCAGTGAAAATGCTCGACTGGTGATTAGCTCACAGGTCAGAAGGTCATCGTCGCGCAGTGCGTGATGTGCTGTTATCAAGACGTGGATAGAATTAAATGGATTTTTTTATTATTTTTTTTTATCCATTTAGGTTTAGAGGTGGTTATAATTGTATGAGCTACATATTCCTGGAGAGAAAGTATTTAATGTATTTTTTCTTGCTTTTTCAAAATTACCGATCAGAAAATATTGATCTGAACGAGTCCAGTGAATAAGAAATGACGATTCTCATTCAGAGGAGATCTGTAATAATAAAAGATGCCTCCGTAAATAAAAGATATGAGAATGAATCAGACGTTGCAGCTGATGATTTGCGTGTCTCAGGGGGAAAAGAAGTCAGGCCTGTATTACATGGAGAACATTCGCAGGAAGTATCTACACAGCGGCTTTATGAGGCAGTGGACGGTTTATTGATTGTATTACGCTACACAGTAATAGCTTTGTGAGAGCTTGGCTTTTCTCTCAGGGGGCTGCTTGGACTTTATGCTAATCATAAAGAGCCACATTCCATTTGAAAAGCAGCAAGGGCCACTTCTGCATGATGAACACACAGCTGATGGGATGAGGAGCATCATATGTACAGCAGAGTGCAAAAGTTTGCACCCCCTGCGGTTTCTGGGTATGAAAGTATGTTTTTTGTTTTGTTTGTCTGTTTTTTTATTGACAAATCATAAAACTGAGAGGATTTAAAGGCTGTTGAGGGAATTAAAGCATATTTTTACGTTGCATGCATAAAGCATGATTTGTGCATAATAATTGTCTATTTGTGTTACCTTAACCCAAAACACAAATGTCTTTGTTTTATTAATAATAATTATAATAATAATAATAATAATAATAATAATTATTATTATTATTATTAGTATTATTATTATTGTTTCATCATTTTATCCCAAGAGATAAAACTGCTTTTAAAACATATCATTAAAATGCTAGGCTTGATAGGTTACAATTAGGTCAGTCAGAATGAAAAATAAAATTTAAAAAAAGAAAATATACAGAAAAAATAATTTATACAAATAATATTATTTATTTATTTGTTTGTTTTTTGAAACCTCTTTTTTATTTTGTCCCCAAATTGAATTTCTATGGATCTCACTATTTTTTTTTTTTTTTACAATTTATTTTATTTTAAAATATACTTTTTATTTCACTATGTATTTTATTTTTTTCCACAATTTCTTTTGTTTCCTTTATTATTACTTCCCCACTGTGATCACTTGCAGCTTCTAAAACATATCATTAAAATTAAGCACAAGGCTTAATATATTCACTGTTCAAATATTAGATTTGAATATATTATAAAGATTTACAAATTTGAAAATTAACTGGAGTGGAAAAGAGAGGATTTTACACTGCTATTAAATGATATATTTAATAGCAATAAATACATAATATTACCCACTGAGAAAATGATTATATTGCCGAAAAAAGGGACTTTCACTTTTCTCTGACTCTGTGTGTCATAGTATAAAATGACTGACTCTTTCATTTTTTGCATGCACTTGAAAAGTAATTCAGGGCAATGTGTGGAGTTTTATGCTTTTTTATATATAAAAAAATATCAACAAGTGTGTAAAAGTATGAAAAATTATGAAGTTGACACTTGTGGAATGTTGAATGTTATGTAACCCGCGTAGGATGTTCAAGTGTTGGCTGAGTTTATGAACCATTACACACACACACACACACAAACACTGGGAGTCAGTCTAGCAAAAATGGTGCTGTCTCAGCGCTGACAGAGACACTACCTAGGACACCTCCCCACTCACAGAGACAATCTGAGTCAGCAAGCGATAGTTCGTGTTACACACGTTGTTGCTTATAACATACGCAATATAGAATTAATTACGCTGACTCTGATTGGTCAGAAGCTAGTTCTATTACAACATCGTTTCTACAGTAACAACATACACAGGGACGTGTATGGCAGACGTGCCACGTAAACATATTTTACAAACGTGTAATTATTGATGTGGTTTAGTTTTCTATAAGGAGATGTTTATTTAACTTTTATGGAAGGAGTCTCCAGTGTCAGGGCTTAGTAACGGTCGGAGGTAAAGCTGGAAGTTTTCCGCCACATGATAGTCTCCAGGACAGAGAAGTTTGCTTTAGCTTTTTTTGTCTTATTGACTTCAAGAGAGAAAAAAAGTGAGGTTGGTGAGTTAACGACTGTTTATAGCTGCTATGACGTATGCGATAACTGCTTATAACTTATTTCATGGGGTTCCACAACATTAAACGTAACTATAAACGGATAGAAAGTACAATATATTGATCTTTAATCAATTCAAAATTGTTGACCTGATCTTTAATCAGTTCAAAATTGCTGTGATATTAGATAAATGAAACACTTAGGGACACGCTGTTATAGGAAAATAGCGTTAGTTCTTTTTTTTTTTTTAATAACAGCATGTCCCATCATGTTTTATTTCGTTTTTCTTATTAAACAGCAGTTATTCTTCTGCTCTTGGACCCAGTAGGCTTTCAGATCCTACTGTAACACAGATAATACCCTCTACCGGAGTTTTCATTGCCAACCTTTATGTAATTAGATAAAACTCTTTTAGAAGAAGCACCTGGAAGGAACACAAAGCACTGCACTATCAGCTGCTTTTATAATAATCATGACAAAAGGATCGTCTTCGCAAACATGTTTCAAAAGAAGCTATTGATCTCATCCTCTTGAGTCCTCTTGACTATTATTTTAGCAACAAGCTAACACACAAAGCATCGAGTCTGCATGTAAAGAGCATGTATAGAGTCTGGGGTGGAACTGTATGGAAAATTCATAGCATGCAGTAACAGTAACAGTGCAATGTAGCATTGGGAAATTAAATACAGATATACTGTACACTACCGTGCAAAAGTCTTAGCCACCCTGCATTTATTTTTATAGATTTTGTCATACATGTCTATTGTATGCTTACTGCATTAGTGTGTCATTAAAAAATAAATACATCAGATTACATTTCCTTAGAAAACTGCATCACAGTGTGCTCAAGAGAATTTATACATCAATAATATCAATTTTGAAAATAAATAAAATAAATAAATTAAACAGCAACAAAAACAACAACAACAACAATAATAATAATAATTATTATTATTATTATTATTATTATAGGAAATACTGTAGCACATTATAATGCTTGTGGTGCAAAATAAAAGGAGGAGGAAGAAGAAGAAGAATTTAAAAGTAGCATTTTCTATGAAGCTTATATATATATAATAAACTACAAGCATATCCATATCATGTTATAATGCATTCATCACACTTTATAAATATTGTTATACTTATTTATGAAAATACATTACACTCCATAGCTATCCTCATTATACATTGTGAAACATTCACAAATGCTATATAAACATTGTTCATAACACATTATATCTTCAAGCCCCACTTTGCATGGTGTATTATGAGAAGAAATAATGGTGATATAATGTGCTATAAGCATGATTTATAATTCTTTTAACAATTTCTATAAATACATTAAAACAGTGCTACAATCTGAAATCCCTTTTCGTAAATAATTATAATGATGTGTATAATGCCTTATGAATTCATTATAATGTAATATACATATATACATATGGCCTTCACAGAAAGTGTTAAAGAATTGATTACTATCAGTCTGTCTGTCTGTCTGTCTTTCTGTTGGTCTGTCTGTCTGCCTGTCTACTTATCTATCTATCTATCTATCTATCTATCTATCTATCTATCTATCTGTCTGTCTGTCTGCTTCTCTATCTATCTATCTGACTATCTGCTTGTCTGCCTGTCTATCTATCTATCTATCTATCTATCTATCTATCTATCTGTCTGTCTGTCTGTCTGTCTGCTTCTCTATCTATCTATCTGACTATCTGCTTGTCTGCCTGTCTATCTATCTATCTATCTATCTATCTATCTATCTATCTGTCTGTCTGTCTGTCTGTCTGCTTCTCTATCTATCTATCTGACTATCTGCTTGTCTGCCTGTCTATCTATCTATCTATCTAT
>CM075022.1:16886696-16907915 GCA_037576675.1 Pangasius sanitwongsei
TCTATCTATCTATCTATCTATCTATCTATCTATCTATCTATCTATCTATCTGTCTGTCTGTCTGTCTGTCTGTCTGTAAACTTCTCTGTCTATCTATCTGACTATCTGCCTGTCTGCCTGCCTGTCTATCTATCTATCTATCTATCTATCTATCTATCTATCTATCTATCTATCTATCTATCTATCCTTTCAGTGTGGAGAGCTGTTGTACGTATAATCTTCAGGTATGTCTCCTGTACCCATGCTTCTGAGTGACAGACACATCTCACACTGCTGTGTAAAATTCTGTCAGAAACATGAAGCGTCTCTGTGACCGATTTCTCAAGAAGTGTTCACTCAAACTGAACGTGTGTTTATATCATATTCTGATGTGACGTAGTCGCACAAGTCAGAGACAGAGCTGACAATGTGTATGAAAAGAGGACAAATACAGCAATAACCTGTGTCACTCCACATTCAGGTGTTAGTACTGAGCCATTAGTGACCCTGTGTGTTTGAATGAAATTCTTATAAGCATGAACATGAAATAGTAAGCATTACTTAAACTTTGTGTTCATACGATGAGAGAAAAGCCTGCTGGTGGAGCTGTGCCTCACACATGCATGGACTGCTAATGACACAGGGATTTTCAGCAGGGGGAAACAGGGAGAACATTGGGTTTGTTGAAGCTCTGATTCGCGGGGATACTGAGGAAACTCGGTGAAAGGGGAAAAGCAGCGGCGCGAGCCAAGATCCAGATTAGGGGGTGGCACAGTGCCCTCATGTACACTGACGCATAAACAATGTGAGGCTGTGATGTTGGAGTGTGGGATGCTATGAAAAATTCATGGCATGATATCCGTACAAGCCAATATTTCAGTTTTTGTTATGCTGAATGGTGTTAATGAGAGTGAAACTCGTTGAATGCTTTGGAAATACTTTGCGTCACAGGACGTTGGACATTTCGACATAATCACAGGTGGAGTGAATAGATGCTCACAGATACAGGACTTAATTACTTATATTTTATAAAGGAAAGTATCAAGCAATAGCAACAATGAGTCATCATTTTAAACGCTGCTATGTGCAACCCCACAATAAATGTGCAGTAGTTACTTGAGCGAGAAGTCATCTTTTAAGACAAACACATCAGTTGTCTTTGTGAAACCTCTAAAAATTCCTTCTGGTTTCTTATTTATACCTGTAGACCTCCTACAACTGGCCGCACCAACAATCGATACATTAACAACGCCCAACTTTATGCTGTTTTTTCACTGGTCAGTCAAATAAGCCACGCCCCCCAGTCCGTGTTTATATATTTATTTTTAAGTACAAGTCTCTTTTTTCTGTCTCCTGAATTTTTAGAAGACAAAAAATACAGCTTCTCATGTTACGAGAAACCACAAAGTGTAAACTCCTCTGTCCGGAAGACTTTCATGTGGTGGAAAACTTACAACTGACCATTTCAAAGCACTTGCACTGTAGACTCCTTCCATAAATGTTTTTTTTTTTAAAAAAACATCTCCTTACAGAAAACTAACACTTTTCTTTGTTAACTAATGATGTGTTTTTTAATCTGTTTATTAGTCTTAGATTATGTGAATCTAATACGTCAATCATACAAGTCGCTAAGAATTATCTGTTGCTATAGAAACGATAACGTTTTACAAGGAATGCATTACTATAATCCTGTGATTTGCCTTGCAGCTGGAACTACTGTCAGAGCCGCTGTTAGAGAAAATTAATCAATACTGTCTGGACCAATCTACATGAACCTGTTTGGAATTTGCTGTAATTTAATCTATGCTAATTCATTTGGCGTTATTTTCAATCCTGCTTTGACTAAACAGAAATTAATTAAGCTGTATTTATTTAATTTAAGAAAAACAATTAATACAGGGAGTAACTTACTTTGTTATTTGTTTATAGCTAATTTAATTTTGGTTTCTAATGTTTAGTAACACAGTATTTAATGTATTTAGTGTATGCATACTAATTTTTTGCTATAGAATAATTTCACTGGTGTTACACTTTTATGGAATAACATCATTTCTATAACATACAGCATCATGTTAAAGGTATCTCCTTCAAATCTCTGTAGGAAGGAGATTCTGTAGGAAATGGCCGGTTCTGTCTTACCCATCACCTAGAACTTTTATTAATTATCTAAAAACTAGCCGTAAAACTGATGAACTTCTATCCTCAAAAACTTGTTATTCCTGGTTTAGTTGCCTCATCTTCCTACAGCAATTCATCCCTGCATGGTCAGCGTGTGGATGTGTACCACCTGTTTGATGGATCCTGTCAGTTTGTAAAGTGTTAGTCCTCATGTCCTGGCTATGTTTTGCATTGGAATTTGCCCAAAAAAAAAAAAAAATTGTTAAAAAAAAAATAGCATTATACTTTTTATCCATTTATAGTTACATTAAATGTTGCAGAAAACAAATAGCACTCTGTCTTTTATTTTACAGGCACATAATAAATACCCAATTATCATCAATATACACAAGTAGACACACAAGACGGCATCAAGTGCTTGGATCTTTCTTCCGACAGCTGTGTAAATGTTCAAATCAGAGCTATCACAAGGAATACAAGCTTTCTATGTTTCTACATTTCCATCACTTTTTTCATGGTGCCTCTGTCCTTTTTTGGAAAGAGAGACAGATTAGAGAGAGACAGAGGGACAGTCTGTATGAGTGGGAAAGTAACTGGGCAGTAAATCAGCACCCTTACCTTCTTATCTCTGCTCAGATTTTCAGAGGAAAACCTTCAGCGCCTCCTGATAGGCAATTCAACCCCGACAAGCTCGCATGGACTTCCTGCTATGAAACCCGGCGCATTTGAAACACATCTCCCTCTGGCTTCCTGGGCCTCCGAGAGGGCTGTTTACTTTCCCACTCCTTCTTCAGGCTGAATGAATGTCACTGCCCCTCCTTCCTCCCCGTCCCCTTGCTCCCTCTCTCCCTCCCCGCATTGTCATTCACTACCTCCCTCCCTTTCTCTTTTCTCCCCCTAACTGCTAAACACTGCTTAAAGCCCCACTGAGTGAAAACAGAGGTTTGTCTCCTGCGCTAGGGCCAATGGCAGAGCTGGAGAGAGACTCAGCATCCAATCAGAGCACAGCCAGGAGGCGGGGACTTGAGATGGGGAAAAAGGAATAGGACAAAGGGAGGGAGAGAGAGAGACAGAGAGAGCGAGAGAGAGAAGGGGATTGGCATGACTACAGATTAGGCCATCTCTAAGATGTCCTAAGAGAGGGAATAAATAGAATTCGCTAATTGAGGTCTTAAATTGTGAATGGATTTGATTTATAGTTACACTTATTCAAATAAACAAAGAAATAAGGCACAAAACAAATTGTCTACAGGAACAAACTTGTGTATGATGCAATCAAAGAACTTAGAATAAAATAGAAGTTACACACGACACAGCAGTCAAGATTCCAAAATAATCACAAAATCATTCGCAGGGGCTTTGGTGGACATTTTGTGTATTTGCTAAAGGCAGACGCTCCACAAACAGATTACAAATGTGTTGTTATTTTACACATAAAAACCTATAAACATTAATATGGTGATGTCTTCTGTAAGCAGGCGCTTATTTAACATTTATGGAAGGAGTCTCCAGGATCTATAAGTTTTCTGCCACTTTTTTTTTTTTAACTTCAAACGTTTATAGATGCTATAACATAAGTGATAACAGTGACTAACACTAACTTGTTTCATGGACCGCCAAAATGTTAAATGTAACAATAAATGGATAAAAAGTAAGTGTTGTTCTTTAATTAATTAAAATTATTTAGTTATTTGCAAATTGCTGTGATATAAGAGGAATAAAACACTTTCAGACATGCTGTTATAGGAAAATAATTAAAACATTATTGTTTCCACCCCAAAGTTGATTATGTTTCAGTGACAGCACATCCCGAAGTGTTGTAACCCTCTTTATTTATTCACTTTTCTCTGATGGACAGAATAGAGAAGGGCTGATGCATTGTGTAGAGCAAGAACTGGACTACAGACAGTAATTGAATACCTTGAATTGGATTGAAACGTTGAATTATGGAATGATTTTTTTTTTATAACTTTACTGCCATTATCATAATTTGACAGCACTGAGCCTTCATGGTTTCATGGCTTTAAGCCTTCCGTTCCAAAAGTAGGGCATCACGCATGTAAATGTTGCCTTTACCACAAGGCTATGTACAGGGAATGTGTAGTGGCCATAATTTGACTGTAAGTTCTCTCCAGTCAACACTTCCTCCAACCCCAGTCTTAAGCTGCAGCTCTATCTATGCGAGACCTTGCTGGTTTTATGCATTTTGTACCTGGATCGTATCCTGATAAGCTTTCTTCCATATTTACACCTGTGTTTGCAGCTTGATCGGTTTATGGCACATAATATGTGAAGCGGCTCATTACATTCGACCACCAGCTTCTTGAGTTTTTCCACATTCTCAGTACTTTTGGGTAAAAATTGGGTGCCATTTTAAAAACCTTCAAAGTGCGACCTTTAGCGTAATATATTAGGAGGGGTTTCAGTCGTCATGTCTCTTGTAAAGAGACAGACCTGTATACACTTAGATAACATGCTTCTAAAATGTGTCCCAGATATCCTGAAGTGGTTTGGGTGATCAGATTTACATATGATTTGAATGGGTGCATTTACATCTGTATGTTTACGTGGATAAATCCCCAGCCGCATATAATCCTGACACTCAAGCTACATAACTCATCCAAGTGTAAACTGGAGACTTGCGGCAACATTAAGTCATTTAACAGCTTTACGCTTGGAGAGCTTAAAAAGGGCTTGCCTCACTTGCATAATGTAAATGTAGCGATAATCAGTCATCTTTTAGAGACGTTAGCAAGACAGCATAACTGTAGAAAATGTTATGTCCAACAGCTTTCCGATGGAAACAAAGATACATTTATTTGATAGATAGAATAGTAAAAGCTGAGGGTTTTTTTCTAACTATATGGTAAACATTTTTAATGTGATCTTTTTCAATACTTTCAATACAATATTTTTTGCATTCTTTTATCTCATTTTATTTTATTTTTTACATTCTCTCTGCAAATTTAAAATCCAGTGTCAACCAGCTTATGTGAACTTTTTTTTTTTATTTGCGAAAATGACTTTTTCAATCATTTTTAAACTTCCCACAGATTTCTTCATTTTTAAACTTCCCACAGATTTCCTGCTAATCGCTAAGTTTGTTAACTGTTTCAGGAAAACCATAAATGGTGAAATGGATTAGCAGGGCTGCGGTAATGCTAATAATAAAAGAATGTCTGAAACAAACTGATTTAAAACTTAAATGTCTTTGTGTCACTGGTTCACTTCAGCAGGTCTGATGCTGATGTTTCTTAATATCTCAGAACGCAGGAAAGTTTGGTTAGCGGACAATGCTAAATGTAACTTTCTGAGGGAAATATTGACATTCTTGACAGCTTCGTCTTGTTTCCAAAGTTACTCTGCCTTTACAGTGTTTGACTGGGTGCTAGCTAACTAAATTGTTAGCCTCAGTTATTAGCTAGCTTCCATGCTTAGCATTTACACTGACTCTGACTTAACTTCTCCTCCATTTTGCCCATTCCACTATAACTATACTTTATCCTGAAATGTAATCATTAAAATACTTCAAAAATCTTAGAATATTGGAATAATGTGTGAATTTGTCCTACTACATTACCTGAACACATTCACCCCGATGAAATGTTTGGTATAATCCACAAATCACATGTTCAACAGGAAGTTGCATCATCCAAAATAAAATATCTCGTTCATTTTCTTTATTTTTAATTATATTGTCATATTGACTTACGTTGTACAAACCTGTTACTCAAAATGTAGTTAGAAAGTAAATTACTAATATTTTGCTTTCATGTAAATCATTCTACTGTCCTCATGTCATTAGCGTGGATGCTAGTTAACAGCATTTTGGGCATTTGCTAATTCTATGCTAAAAACTCAACCCTGTTACTCTTTTAAGACCAAAATACAGCCATTTTTACTTTTTTTTGAATGGATAACTGCATGAATCTTGAAATTTAAAGCGTTATAAGGGCTGAATGCTACAGCAATCGTGGCATCACATTTTCTGAATTTTCATAATGGATTTGAAAAAGACTGCCTTTAAATTTCATATTTAAATTCCAACCTTATTGCTGATTGATAAAAAAAATTTTTTTTAAATAAATTGATTAAAAATGATACAAATTCTGTCGCACAAAATACAGTAAAATCCGGTTTAATTATTTAAAATACAGAGCCAATTAAGAGTTTTCATATTGGAGAGAATTTATTAAAACACATTAAACAAATGCACTCGGTACAAAGTAAAACGATGACAATTCACACTTCTTCATCTGTTCAATTTTCTTAAAACCAAACACTAACACTGGTTAGATTTAGGCTTTATATTCGTAGCTTGGTCCAGGCTGGCTAACAAAATTCCAACGAACCAAAGAAGTGACTGTGCATGCTGTGTCGTAGTCACCACAGCACTTAGCAATGTTTCCATCCAAAGAGGGGAAAAGGTGTTTCAAAGTAAATAAAAATGGTTTATATATATATATATATATATATATAAGGTATATAAAACCACCAGTGCATTTTTCTTTTGTCTACAAACATCAGGAAATGCGACTAGCTGAAAAAAAGCACATTTTACTAGCATTAGGTGAAATATAAGATAAAATAGAGTTGTCACGTTATGAAGTTGTTCATTTACTCTCTTTATATTTTGTCTAGTGAAAGAAGTTTTACATGTGTTTATATTTAAAAAGCCACATTTTCCGTATTTTTTTTTTTTTTCACTTGCTAGGTTTTTGGATGGAAACACAGCTAAAAGTGTCTTTACCAACTTTAGCCTTCTGGTAGCTTTTGAAGCCTAGTGCACATGAATGAAAAGATGTCTAGTATTAGACTGAAGCTTTTTCAAAATTCATTACATTCATATTAACTTCAGTTTGATTGCATTTAACCGGAGCTCAATAATATCTGCACTACGATAATAAAAACGAAAATGGTACAAATGCATGATCGTATAACTGAAAGTACATACAATCATCTTGATGACAAGAAGTTGAAGTTCCATTATTCGTTATTTAAATGGTATCGGTTATTGAGGCTCTCTTTATGTACTTAAGTGGTCTCGTTGAGGTTTTGCGCTGTGTGTACGTATGAACACTGAACCGTTTTTTCACCCCCAACACAAATATTAACACCATTCAAGTACTTAACTACACCGTTTGCTGTGATCAGAGGCTTTAGCATTTAAGTTAATGGCAGGAAAACAAACTGAAAATCTCTATTAGAGTAAGAAAAGCTGTCACGTTGCATGAGGACGTGGGGAATGAAATGAGGTTTCGCTTGTGGTTAAATTACTGGATGTGTTTTGATGCATCCAGATGAGCTTCACATTCAATGCTTTTACTAAAACACACAGATTTAAAATGTAAACACAAAACAGTCCACTTCCACACCTTCCATGGCAGCAAAATCAATTTAGTGGCCTATGATCTTAGACCATTTTTTCCAAAATATTAATAATAATAATAATAATAATAATAATAATAATAATAAGCAGTAGTTAATAATAAGTCAAGCAGGCGTTTGCATTTGGAGAAAACATAATGTATGGTTTCAAATTTTCTGCCTAATGATTGCAATAAACTTCAGATTAAAGCAATATCGTGAAAATGATAAAAGAAGTAAACATGGAATACATCACTTCCGGGTGATTTTTAAGATGATTTCAGGGGCCGTATTACAGAAGGCTCCTACTTTTGAAGTTTGTAAGGAATAAAACACCTGAAGTCACGTAATTATAGGAAAATAATCCTATAATGAAGCGTTTTATTTCTCTTATACCACAGCTATTCGCCAAACAATTACAATTTTATTTATTAAAGAATGTAACATCATACTTTTTATCATTTTTTGTTACATTTATATTTACGCTTAACAGTTGAGATGGCATGAAAGGTGGGAAGTGGGAAGAAAACTGGGGAAGGTTCCCAATTGTGATTAACGCAGCATTGGTAACAGACATGACAACCGATTATTGACTATTTTAGGATTTTGTAATTTGAGATAACATGAGATATGTCTCATTGACATTTCTAAGTTCGTAGGGGAAAAAACAAGCTTGAACCTTATCATAGATCCTAACGTAGGATTTTCTGTTTTTTCTGTAATACGACCCCAGCTTAATTCAACACTTGATACACTTGTACAGTCAAGTAAAGAGAAACAAATCCATTACTGTTATAATACACACTCATAATCCTGCAGAAGCAGTGTGACCAGGGAGCTGAAATCCTTAAATAAGACAAAAGTGCTGCAGCTATTTTATAGTTAATGGATAAGAAACTCAGTGCCTGTCAGGATCCTTGTTCATGATTAGATATTTATGTTCATATCATCAAGCAAAATTTCAATTATACACTGCTGTTAAGCAAAAACAATAAAAAGCCTGACAGGACTGTATGTAACACATGAATAATTCCAGGTTATGGCTGAATAATTCTTATGATGCACTCAGAGACTGTTATAGTGCACATAAAATGGGGGTTATATCCATTTTATATCCCGTCATCTCCAAAATGCCTTTAACCACCATACAGCGCGTTGCAAGCAGCATAATCCATAACTAGCATTTGGGTCACATGACCATCTTCCTTCTTCTGGATGCAGTACACAAGAAGAACCTCTAGATGTCGCACCACATTCACGCACCAGTAAAAGATTCTGGTGCTGGGGAAAAAAGATCCAATAAATGTCTCAAAAATGCCAGAAATGACAGATTTCAAAGATCCGTAAGAAGGAGAGAGCATCCTTGTCACGCGCTGTCCTCGGATCGCTCTCTATCGACCATAGTAATTAAAAAACAAAAACAGAAGCAGGAGAATACTGATCAACTCACAAGCGCACACGCGAGAATGCTTCAAGACAAAAGTGCAATTCATAAGATTAGTTTTATTTGTGTGGTGGGAGGAATGTTCCAGAATAACGTTCGGATTTTATCTATGAGAGAGAGAAGTGATTAGGATGAGGGCTAGTCTTCGATGCAGATGACGTCTGAGGGTTTGCTGGATTTGAGGTCAGGTGGAGACACGTCTCTCAAAACCTCACTGGATTTCTTGTCCATGTGGCTGCTGGGTGCTGGAGGACCGTTTGAGGACACTACATAAAATTAATCAAGAGACAAACATAGACTCAGTGTAGGTCATGGGAAAGATGTTGAATTCAAAATGTAGAGCAAACGCTAACAAAATAACAAAAGAAAGGATCATAACAAACGAAAGATTATCATAATTGGTACAATGTGATTAGTAAGGCATAACCTAATGGTGTGATGCGGCCCGATGAGTTAGTGTTACCTAACAGCAATTTGCCAATCATTACAATTTTATTTATTAAAGAATGACACATTGTATTTTTTATCCATTTATAGATACGTCATGTTGTGGAACGTTCACGAAACAAGCTAGTTCCTGCATTATAGCAGCTATAAACAGTCGTTCCCTCACCAGCCTCTGTTTTCTCTCTCTTGAGAGAATAATAAGACAAAATAAGCAAAAAAAAAAAGCAGCTTGTCATGTTAATGATAAACTGCAACGTGCAAACTCCTCTGTTCTGAATATTTTCCTGTGTCAGAAGTTGTAAAGTTTCAGATTTTTTAACAGCTGTGTAAGCTGTTACTATAGACATGATATTAATATAAACCTGTGATCTGCCTCGAAGTCGGAACTATTGTCAGAGCTGCTGTTACAGAAATTAATCAACAATTTCTGACCAATCAGATTGGAGAATTAAACAGGTATAAGCATGAAACATGTACATGTTAGGGTGAACTCTTCTTTCATACTAATCCAACCTTTCGATTAACTACTCTAAAAGACCAAAAGCCTCTAGTTTTGTTGGTTTGTTTGTTTATTCCAAACTGGGAACCAGCCTGGATGAACATTATCACTAATGTGCATGAAAGGTTAAGTTTGTAAAGCTTAAAAATATTTCTCGATCTGTAATAATCATATCAGGTCACATAGGTGGCTTGTCTACATTTTCTTTGCCATTGCAATTCAGCTCTTAAACAGCAGAGGGCACTAGAACTACAAGCTGCTCTTGAAAATGGCTAAATCTTTTAAGAACAACGCGCATCAAATTCAGATGCTGGACAGATTTACCCCGATTACCCTGATTACCCCAGAGCACACTGAATCCAGCCCACAAAGGCCTGGAAAATGAGCTGATGAGAAAAAAAACCTACAGAACTGTGTATATAACTGAAGTTATACATTTTATTTTGTGCATGTACAGTATGTTCAAGTTTTCTTATTTTATTCAAACTAAGAAAATGCCTAAGAAAATGTAATGCTCCAGTTTTCTGAATAAAGTATTTCAATAAAGTATTTCATGAATAATGTATCTGAGAGCTATGTCCAGGTAAAAAAAAAAAAGGGTTTTATTCTAACTTTGACAAGCAAAATTTAGAAAAAAAATCATGTACCTAGACATATAACTGTTACTGCATGATGTTGGTTGGCTTTAGAGATTTTTTTTTAAATTGTTTATAAAATTCTATAATAATCCATAATCATTAAGGAAGTAATAGAAATTGGGGAAATCTTGTAAAGGGTTTACATTCTGTATTTGTCCTGAAAACAGGGTTAAATCAACGTTAGGTGTAAACACCATGCATGGGGCTAGAGGTGCAGAGTGATTCAAGCGAGCGTAGATATCTTTATTTGAAAGATACTGATATCAGTCCTCCTCTATCTCTTGGGAAGCTGGACTGCTGCTGAGTCAGAAGATACTCACCACTAACGTATGGCCCCAGGGGCATCTGGCTGTAGTTAACCATGGCAGCTCCAGCAGGACCTCGAAAGCCTCCTCCAAAACTGTTACTGTACATTGATGAACAGGCAAAAGATCCCTGTGGAAAAGGCTGAGCACACACACACACACACACACACGCACGGAGACAAATCAGGACAAAACTCTAAGGACTGAAAAAAAATCAGAATGTCACTTAGTTTGTAAAACTAGGATTGCACAATGTGTCGGAATAAAACACTTCAGGGCATGCTATTACAGGAAAATAATCAGTGACGGGGTGATGTGACGGGTCCTGATGCCAAGTGGAGTTACTTTCAACATCCACGATTATAAGTTTTTATTTATTAAAGAACGACAAGTCATACTTTTCATCATTTATAGTTATACTTAATGTTGTGGAACATCCACGAAATAAGTTATAAACATTCTCTTTTTTCCTCTCTCGTGAAGTTAACAAGATAAAAAAAACTGTTACTTATAAAACAGAAATGCTCCACCTTTAATCTAAGGCTAATAATAAACATAGCAAAATAACATGTAGTTATTTAATAAGTAAAAACATATAATCGTTGATATGGTGAACATTTCTGAAGGCGATGTTTATGTAACATTTATAGAAGGAGTCTCCAGTGTCAGCACTTTCTAACAGTCAGAGGTAAAGCTGTAAATTACGTTTTCCACCATGGGAAAGTCTTCAGGACGGAGAAGTTTACACTGTGCATTTTCTCAGTAACATGTCAAGCTGCATTTCTAGAGAATGTGAAGGAATGACAGTATACAGCTGCTGTAATGTAAGTGATAAGGAGGAACTAACTATATGTAAAGTACAATGTGTTGTTTTTTAATAAATATAAATAAATATTTGTCGCCAAACTGCAGTGGTGTAAGAGAAATAAAACACTTCATAATGTTTGGTTCACTGATGATCCTAGAACAGAAGTGTCCCCAGTGTTATATTCCTTACATCCTGTCCTTCCAGGCGAGTGATATGATCTTTTCATGAATAGTTAGTGAGTCTTGATTCTGACCTGCTGGGGTTGAGGCTCACGGTTGGTGAGACGGCTCAGGATGCTCCTCTCAGACATGTGGAGTCGAGCGGATACAGGAGGGATGCGGGAGAGCATGGACGGCAGCCTCGTCACATCTGCCTTCATATCACTCAGGAGTTCTTCCAGTTGATTCAGCACTGGCAGAAACAGAACATCAAAGTCAGCATGGCTCGATGATAGAGAGATTAAACAGAGCAGCGTGGGACAATATTTCACCCATCATTGAACCTTTGTGTAGGACGGCATTAGCCGGCTTGTTTCCAGCCAAGGACTCTTTGGAGAGATGTTGGTGCGACTCAGCCAGGCACTCGACCTCGGCAAAACGTGTGTTAAGCGCCATGGCTGGGTGTGTGGAGTCCTGCGTCATGTTCAGGTAAGCTGCCCGCCTTAACTGCTCTTCAATCACCAGGGCCTGCTCCAACAGCTGAGGCAGACAGAAAGACGGTTCTTACGTAGCACAATTCTTTTCTTTTTTTTTTCAGAACAATTCTGTGTATAATTTGACTCACCTTGAACCTCCGTGCCAGGAACTTGTTCTTCATCTCCAGGTAGTTGCCTTTGTTCATCTCAGTCTTGAAGGGCTCGTTGAGGATGGCATAGCGTGGGTCGTTCTGGATGTCCTGCCAGCGAGCGTAACCGTGACTGAGACACGCAGATGTAGTCAAGGGGCCAAATATGGGTAATACTATAGCAAGCAACTGAACTAACCTGAGGTAACTAAGAGCTTTTTCACACCTGTTTGCTCATGCTGTGTGGTTTAGTTTCACATAGTGCATAATTACACAAACCAAAAAAAGAAAAAAAAATGCTGAGGGGCATGTAGGTGGGGGTGTGGCTGAAAATATATACTTGTAAAAGTCTTTCATTTATTGATAAGAAATATGGCAACAGGAAAAGGTAACATAACGTCTGGCAAGGGCACACACACATCTTGGAAATGAACAGAACCTGTAAGACACACAACCATTGCTAAATAAATAAATCCATTTTGTGTAATGAACTAACTAAACTAAACTAAACTGAACTAAATTACCTGAACTGAGCTGAAGTAAAAAACTAAACTGAAATGAACTAAACTCACCTGAAGTAACTAAACCTGAACTGAATCAACTTCAGTGAGCTAAAGAAATTAAACTAAACTGGACTGAATCAACTAAAGTAATTAATCTAAGCCGAACTACACTCAACTGAAGAAACTAAACTTTAGTTTTACACTAAAAAGCTTCTTTCCTTCTGCCATCAGAGCACGCAACACTTCTCTCTGAACTGAATTAACTAAGGTGAACTAAAGTTAGTGAAATAACTAAACTGAAATAATCAAAATAAACTTAACTGAATCGATAAACAGAAGTGAACTGAAGTGAAGTAACTGAACTAAGCTGAACTGAACTGAAAAGAAGCTGAACTGAATTAACTAAAATTAACTTAACTAAACTGAAGTAACTGTACTGAAGTGAACTAAGCTAACTAATCTGAAACAACTAAACTGAAGTGAAGTACTGTACCTAAACTGGACTAAAGTAAATAGTGTTAAATAATGTTAACCTGAAATGAAGTAATTAAACTAAGCTGAACTGAATTAACTAAACTGAATTGAATTGAACTAAGGTGAACTAAACTGAAGTAACTAAACTGAAATGAAATTAAGTACTTAAACTAAGCTAAACTAACACGAAGAAATTAAACTGTACTGAAATAAACTGAAATAACTAAACATAACTGAAATAATTAAACAAAATTTAACTAAATTGGACTGAATTAACTCATCTGAGTCAAACTGAACTGAAGTAACCGAACTGAACTGAAATGAACTACGCTAAGCTGAAATAACTCAAATTGTGGAATAACAGCTATGAAAGCTCAAAAAGGATACGTTACGATGCCAGCCAAAAGCCAGTAGTCATGGCGCCGGTGCCAGATGTCATACATCTTACCGGATGACACAGCGACACGTTCTTCATTCTGCCACAGAGTGTGTAGCTCTGAGAACAAACACAAATACAACAAAAATCCACTTAACATTTACTACTAAACTCATCTATACTTGATTCAGTCGCAAGACTGAGTGAGCATAAGCTTTAAAGCTCACCTGTAAAGCCTCCGTCTGCAATGTTGAACATGAAGCGCGTCTTAGCGCCATTCTTTTCGTCTTTCTGGTTCTCGTCCACCTCGTCCCTCGTTTCTTTCTCTCCGTTCAGCTGACTCTCAGTGGCGTCCTCAGATTTGGGCTCATGGGGAGCAGCTGTTATCATATTTTAGGACGTTTGTTACGTTTGAGTAAAATAACAGTTAAACGTGTTTAGACTGCACTGCAATGCTAAGTTTTAATCCTGTTTTCAACTCGCCTTTCATGACTTTCCTAATGTCTTTTTTATCGCCTAGATAACACGTGGCCACTTGCAGGACAACTGGCGTATAAAACCATACGAAAAACCAACTTCTCAAATTTCAAATGCACAATTTAAATCAATGTCACTTCAGAAATTGAGCTTAGTAGTATAAATCTGGCACTCTTATTCAATATGTCTCTTTTAAAATAACGCTTCAAGAACCTTTCTAACCTTGTTTTGGTTCTTTGTCCTCCAACTTCATGGCAGAAGAAGCGTCTTTTTCCGTTTTCTCAGCTGTGTTCTCCATGTCTTTACTTTGTTGTCCTACGAATCAACACCGTAAATTTACCAACACCCTTTTTTGTTTCAAAAATTAGTAAAATAATAATAATAATTACCGGCTTTATTTACACAGCTTTTAACATTTTGCTTCCTGTTCTCACCTATAGGTGCCGTCTGATTGGTGGACTGCTCGTTCTGCTTGGATATTGGCTGCGTTTGATTGGTCGAGGGCTCCGATTCGGCGGGTGAGTCGTCTTTCTTCTTGCTGTCTTCGTTTGATTTCTGCTCAGCGCCACCTCTTTTCAGTTCTTCACTCTCGCTCATCTTGTTGGGGTACGACTCGGACTCTTTGGACGTCTGAGAAGAGCGACAGAATTGCTGGTTGAAAAAAAAAAAAAAAAAGGAATAAACCTGTAGATGGGAGATTGTGGGGGGATTTGCACATTTCAATCACCTCAGACTCGGCTGTTTTCGTGCTGTCATGTTCAGTGCTGTCTTTATCTTCTGGAGGAACAGGACCACTCTCAGGTTTGTCTGTTGAATAGAAGACATCATTACACAAAACATGTAGTCAGTTTCAGAATTACTGGCACCCTCTGAACGATGTTTAAGAAATTTCCGTGGTCAGTGGTACTTTGTTTAAGCCACACTAACCTGATGGTACCGGGGTGCTGGGCTGAGTCGGAGCAGGACTGGCTGGTACAGGAGTGTTTGGGTCTGAAGAGAGACTCTCTGTGAGCTTTTTCAGCTCCAGACCTGCAGGAATCAAATCTGGAGTGCTGTATTTGCCATTCACATGCTCAAACTCCTGCACCTGCGCACACACACACACACATTAATAAATCAGAATGAGAACAAGCACTGATTCTGAATGTCGACTAGATATGTGATGAGACGTACAGAGACATGCACTTTTCTTGAATATTCAGTGAATATTCCTGTAAGTTCAAATGAAGTTACAGAATACTGAGTATTTAAAAATTATTTTACAGTCATGTCTTGGATGATGAAAGACGTTATATTAAATAGGTAGTAAAATAAGCTACATTTTTATATATATATATACTGCATGTATCCAACAAATTCAAAAAGTAACAGCAGCTTCATAAAAAATACTCAGAATTATGAATCTAGAAATTGGCATATATTATAAATAAATTAGGCAAAGCAGCAAGGAGCTCAGATACATTCAGGAAAGTAAACAAGATGAGATATTATAAAGGCTTTTATAGGCATTTAGTTATTACAGAGAACTAAACTACTCCAGTCAATACACAATACAGTCAGTACACAATATTCTGAACCTTTGAGACTACATTATAATCATACATTTTGTAAATGACATGTTACCTTTTTCCTCACGAGAGACATGACTCCAATCCGGGTGAGGACGTGCTGTCGGGACAGACCCTCCCTCGGCACGCCGTCCGCAAACGTCTCCGCTCCGTCTGCTCCCGGCTCACACAGGTGTCTCATGAACAGTGACACGTACGCTCTGAAACACACACCAAAAATATTCGTGAACAAATTTAAAAGAAGCTTTTTTTTCCTCTGACAGTCTCTTAAAAACAAATAGTCAACTCCAGAATTATTAGCACCTTCACTATTTAAACCTACATTAGGAAACCATTAGGTTTCCTTTGGTTGCAGACTTTTACCAGCCAAATACTTTTTAATGACTTTTCATTTTAGTTCTAGGTTTTTAATTTGTGTAACAGAACCTGAACTCTTTTTCGCTTTTCCCCTTCAGGTCTCGGACCAGCCAGTGGGAGTTGAAGGCGTCTTGAGGAGGCATACCCCAGCGCATGATGGCGTTCAGGAAGGCTTTTCTCTGACGCGCGTTAAAACCAAGTACCTGGGATGGAATTGAGACACGATTACACACAGAAATACACAAAATCAGTGAAATCACCGTGTGCACAATAGAAGCTATGCGGAAGGTATAAGACAACATTCTCGCTGAATATACAGGATTCTTAACCGACGCCCATGGTCTATGTAAAATAACAGATGTGACATAGTAGCATAAATGAATAAACTAATACATTTCTAAAATAATGGCAACACATTTAAAATGTAAAATTCAGCAACTGTTACGGTAACTTACAAAATGTAAAAAAATCAGGCAAAAAAAGTTCCTGCATAAAAAAATAATAATATTAAAGCTACAAAATGTCTTAAGCAGTAATTTAGCGGTAAATCATTTCAGCATCAGTAGTTTATCATTTCTGCTATAAAACTCTAAAGGCATTAGGCAGAATCGGTGTGATGCTCATTAAGCAGAAATGACAAGCTAATTGTAACTGTAAGCACAGACAAATTGTTTAGTATTAAATACTTACAGCAAGAGCTACCAATGTGAGGAAAATGCTGACCATACACACCTCTATGTTTCCTCCTACTCTAGCTAGCAGTGGAGGCAGCGGTTTGTCCCGGTCGCTCTTCAGCTGCCTGCGAGACTGTCGCCTTCCCCCTGTAAGATAGTCAATTTAGGTCATTTTAAAAATTTAGTTTAGAACGTGGAACAAAACTGTGTATAATCAGATCAACATGTTATGATGGAGTGGTTTGTGTAACCTTGTGTAAGTGCAAAATGGAAAAAAAAAAGAAAACAATGTCATGTACACCATCAAAATGTGTATGTTATTAGGTTTCACTGATGTTCCTTCATGATCACAAATAACAAAATATATTAACAGTGAAAAACTATTATTATTATTATTATTATTATTATTAAAATTTTTCCTGTCTTTTATTTATTTTTTTTGTAACAATGCACATTTAAGGTATATGGGTGCAAAACTTTACTCTAAACCATGTAGTATATTAGGTGCATGGCACAATTTCTCTAATAAAAATGTGTGCAAGGTAACAAGGTAAAATGAAAAAAAAAAAATCAATAAATAAGTAAGCAAATTCATTCATTCATTCATTCATTCATTCATTAATAATAATAATAATAATAAGAAGAAGAAGAAGAATAAAAGTTGTAGTAGTAATAGTCTTTCAAGAGTCTTTAATCTTCTAAATTTTTTAATGTTCAGTTTTTATTTTATTTTATTACACAAAAAAGGCATCACCAACTGTGAGGTGCATTACAGAGGTAATGCTTTACTGCAGAAAATTGTAAAATCTGTTCATTAACCTCTGAAAACACCAAATTTTACAAATTTAGGGCCTTTACGTCATGAGTCTATATGACTATTAAAAAAATAAATACTATCCTATCATGTGACAGAGACTCTGTGGAAGTCACATGACCTCTGTGTGTGTAACTAAATAAATATTGTTTCTACTGATAATGCTTGAAATAAAGCCAAGATATCTTTGGTATTTTAAAATAAAATAAATATTTTATTTTTTTAAAATGAAGTATTTTCCTATAAAACCATCACATCTCTAATTCCTATCAATTTCTTGCTACGCAGTGAACGAGACATGAGTGTTTAGCACCAGCAAACATGTTTTTTTTAAAAGACCTGCATGATTTTGTGATTTTTAAAAAGTACCTTCAGGTCTCTCCTCGAAATCTTCGTCCTCATCCTCGGATCCCACTGAGTATTCGGACTGATTGTCTGAAAGATCATCCTGCCATTCTGATCCCACACACATGCCCACACACATGCCCACACACGCACACACACACACACACACTTAAGCATCAGACTGTAGGAGGTCCACACTGTCTGCTCCTGTAGCATTAATACTATAAATACAGTTTCAGTGCGTTTCTGTGTGCTTGTGTGTGTGTATACACCTTGGTCCTCCTGAGATGTGTCGTTGTAGTTGACCTGCTTGCGGATGCGCTTGCCCTTCCCCAGATTGCGTGCCAGATCCTCCTGCTGCTGCTCGTAATGATGGCGCAGGAGTTTCTCCCAGTAGTCAGGATCCACATTCTCCTCCTGTTTAATGATCTCCCTCTGCACCTCCTCCTACAACAGGTCACGCACAGAGTTAACAAGAGACCGGCTCTCTGGTCACAAGTAGGGGAAGCTCTGCAATCTAATGTACACAATTTATGTGTTGAACCCAGGGCAAGAAACATATTTACCCCATGTCTAGTGATTTAACCAATTTTACCCAATTTTACAGTTACACTATACGTCCAAATGTTTGTGGACACCTGACCATCACACTCATATGTGCTTGTTGAGCATCCCATTCCAGATTTATTCCCGCTTTACTGTTATAATAACCTCCATTCTTCTGGGAAGGCTTTCCACTATATTCTGGAGCGTGGCTGTGTGGATTTGTGTTCATTCTACATGAGCATTAGTGAGATCAGACACTGATGTCGGGTGAGGAGGTCTGGGGTGCAGTCGGTGTTCCAGTTCATCCCAAAGGTGTTCAGTGGGGTTGAGGTCAGGGCTCTGAGCAGGACACTCCAGTTCTTCCACTCCAACCTTGACACACCATGTCTTCATGGAGCTCGGTTTGTGCACAGAGACATTGTCATGCTAGAGCAGGTTTGGGCCTCTTAGTTCCAGTGAAGGGAAACTGTAAAGCTACAGCATACAAAGACATTCTGTACAATTGCGTGCTTCCAGCTTTGTACAGTTGGCAACAGTTTGGGGAAGGAACACATACGGGTGTAATGGTCAGGTGTCCACATACTTTTGGCCATACAGTATAGTGTATATACAGAGTCCTGAGTGTTTAAGGCACAGTTTTCAGATTTTTGTATGTTTTCCATCCTTTCATATTTCTACTGTATGTAAAAAGAAATCGCCAATTAAGTGCTATGCTTTTTTTTTAATCCTAATTTATATTGCAATTTTCATTTAGGTAGAAGCTGAACAGGTAAGGGAAAAAAAAGGTGTGCATTTGAAAAGGGTGTGCAGTTGAGGTGTGCAGTTATAGGAAAATAATTAATCACAGGATGGTGTGATGAAGCAGAGTTACTGTCACTATCCTAAAATTGATTACTGTCCTATAACAGCATGTCCCAAAGTGTTTTATTCCTCTTAGACCACATCAATTTGCCAACACTAACATTTTTTTATTTGTTATAGAACGACAAGGAGTGTCTGTGATACAAGATTATCACTTATGTTACAGCAGCTATGAACAGTCTTTCCCTCACCAGCTTCTCTTTTTGTCTCTCTTGACGTTAATAAAGCAAAAAAAATGCAGTTTGTCCTGAAAACTTAACAGAACAAGTGAATTAATAAAAAAAAAAAATCAGAAAATCAGTCAACATCTTCTGATCAGTCAGAATCAAGAATTAAAAACTAATGTGTTATAAAATTATTCAAATATTTTAATGTGAAAGTCTGACCATTTTTGTTTCTGTTTTAAAAAAAATGCATTAAATCTTTTTGCTTAAAATGTATTTTTGTATTAATATATATTTTCTGTAAAATAAGATCATTCTGCTATGAGTAAAGAAAAAAAATGATATTCTTATATCTTACAATCTTACAATGTCTGTCGAAATGCTAAAAAAAAAAAATGGCAATACTGTGCCTGACCATAACTATGTGGGTGTGTCTCCGTGACAGTGTAAACAACTTGTCATCAGTGATGTGCTAGGAAAAAAACGCAGGAAGGTCAAAGTGAGTCAGGAATATGATGTGCTGTAACATAACCAGATTCATCTCTGTGAAATGGTTTATTTGAAGCTGAAACAGAAGCCGTGACTCATCCCTCACCTCTCCATCCTCCTCCCGCACCACATACTGAGCCACCTTGAAGGAGCTGAGGTACTCGTTCATGTTCTGGATCTCAGTGTCCTCGGTGGCGTCCTGACTGCGGTCCAGCAGCTTGGAGATGGCGTTGTCATCATAGTGGATCACACTGCCTTCCTCTCCATCCTTACTGTCACCTGGTCAGGACAAGACACACGCCACTGTTTAGAGTGAATCATGCACACAGGAAACTGCAATATGGCAATATTAAAGAGTTTTCTTGATATCTCGAGTAGGGTTGATTTTAAGTGAAAATTTGTGTTTGTCATAAATTTTAATTTTGTTCTTTAAATAAGTTCATTAAATAAGCAAGCAATATAATAACTGTAGTAGTAGCAGAAGTAATAGTAGTAGTAGTAGTAGTAGCAGTAGTAACAGTAATAATAACAGTAATAGCAGTAGCAGTGGTAAGCATAATAGCAGATGTAATAGTAGTAGTAGCAGTAGTAACAGTAATAATAACAGTAATAGTAGTAGTAGTAGTGGTGGTGGTAATAGTAGTAGTAGCAGTAGTAACAGTAATAATAACAGTAATAGTAGTAGTAGTAGTGGTGGTAATAGTAGCAGTAGTAACAGTAATAATAACAGTAATAGCAGTAGTAGTAGTAGTGGTGGTAATAGTAGTAGCAGTAGTAACAGTAATAATAACAGTAATAGCAGTAGCAGTGGTGGGAGTAGTAGTAGTAGTAATAGTAATAGTAGCAGTAGTAACAGTAATAATAACAGTAATAGCAGTAGCAGTGGTGGGAGTAGTAGTAGTAATAGTAGTAGTAGTTGTAATTGCAGTAGGAACAGGAGTAGTAACAGTAATAATAACAGTAATAGCAGTAGCAGTGGTGGGAGTAGTAGTAGTAGTAATAGTAATAGTAGCAGTAGTAACAGTAATAATAACAGTAATAGCAGTAGCAGTGGTGGGAGTAGTAGTAGTAATAGTAGTAGTAGTTGTAATTGCAGTAGGAACAGGAGTAGTAACAGTAATAATAACAGTAATAGCAGTAGCAGTGGTGGGAGTAGTAGTAGTAGTAATAGTAATAGTAGCAG
>CM075022.1:16908015-16977790 GCA_037576675.1 Pangasius sanitwongsei
TAGTAGAAGTAATAGTATTAGTATTATTAATAGTTTTAGTAGCAGTAGTAGCAGTAGTAACAGTAATAATAACAGAAGTGTTAGTAGCAGTATTAGTAGAAGTAATAGTATTAGTATTATTAATAGTGGTAGTAGCAGTAGTAGCAGTAGTAACAGTAATAATAACAGAAATATTAGTAGCAGTAATAGTAGAAGTAATAGTATTAGTATTATTAATAGTGGTAGTAGCAGTAGTAACAGTAATAATAAGAGAAATATTAGTAGAAGTAATAGTAGAAGTAATAGTATTAGTATTATTAATAGTTTTAGTAGCAGTAGTAGCAGTAGTAACAGTAATAATAACAGAAATATTAGTAGAAGTAATAGTATTAGTATTATTAATAGTGGTAGTAGCAGTAGTAGCAGTAGTAACAGTAATAATAAGAGAAATATTAGTAGAAGTAATAGTAGAAATAATAGTATTAGTATTATTAATAGTGGTAGTAGCAGTAGTAACAGTAATAATAACAGAAATATTAGTATGATTATTATTATTAGTAGTAGTAGTAGTAATGGTATTAAAAGTTACCAGAAGAATTTCTTTGTGATTAATTAGCTTGATCTTGATTAGCACTTTCTTTAATAAACGCACTTGCAAAGGTTACATTTCTGTCATATTTTTGGTCTGAGATTAAGCTGATGACCAAAGACATTTTTGCATAACCCCTTTTACCCCATCTTTACCAAGGGTACCAATAATTTTGGAGCTAATTTAACACTGCATTAAAGCGTGTTTGTAATTATGAAATATGATCCCTGACTGGTCCCTGTCACGTTACCTCCAAAAGGTTTTGTGTCTAATTCAATAAATATTGCTTACATTGCTAATAAATCAGATTAAACTGATATATTGCTTACATTTAAAGTAAAATTCCCAGCTGAAATACAAATGCATAGTGCATTGAACATAACGTGAAAGAACCCATCTCTGAAACATACCAATGGCTTCCACGTCGTCTTTAAAGAGCTCCTCTGTGCCGAACTTCAGGATGTCGTCCAGCTCCTGCTTGGACATGGACCCCGTTTTGGAGCCCAGGCCCGGACGCACCACCAGATGTGTGAGCATCATCTTGCGCTTGGCCACCTGGGTAATCCGCTCCTCCACTGACGCCCGCGTCACAAAGCGATAGATCATCACTTTCTTATTCTGTCCAATACGATGCGCTCGGCTGAACGCCTGCGTGAAGAGATGGAGAAAAAAGACGAGTAGAATTAAGAAGATGAGGCTGATTATGGGATATTAATTAGCAGTGTGATGATAACTGCTTATGAAATACAATGTAATAGTTTCAATATTTTCAGCACGGATCGTTCTTTGTGTATTAATTTTATTTCGGCCAAATTGGAAGATAAAATTACTCATATCGTAAGGCCAAATTCTGTTAATCATACAAGAGCTCTGTAAGGTTTCAGAATTCATATTTCAAACCAGGAATTTGAATGTGTTTATTCATGTAAGTGACTAAAATATTACAGTACAGGTAATCAGTATTAAACTAAATTAAATGTAGTTTAATTAAGTCAATCAAGCAAACAAACAAACAAATAAATAAAGATCGCAAGTGAAGAAATTTTTCAATACAGAAATTTTGTATCAGCACTCCTACTATTCTTATATCTATACATATAGTCAAATGCAAATGTTTGTGCACCCTTGGGACAAAAATCAATAAGACCATGTAAGTTAAGATGAAAAAATATATATTAGTTTAAAATTATGCATCTCTCATCTTAAAGGTAATATATGTTCTTTGACTCTAGGTTCCAAACTTTTTTTTAATTATTTTTCTGCCAATTTTTTTTCCATTCAAACACTAGAGATAATGAAATATAACTGTATATTTCATGCCTACGATTGATATATAATAACTGTGTGTGTGTGTGTGTGTGTGTTGTGCTGTGTGTTCTCACCTGAATGTCATTATGTGGGTTCCAGTCAGAGTCATAGATGATGACAGTATCAGCGGTTGCCAGATTGATTCCCAATCCCCCAGCACGAGTAGACAGCAGGAAACAGAACTGCTGCGCTCCCGGAGCTTCACACACACAAACAGCAGATCGATATTAATGTGTTAATGTGCTAACGAGAGTAACGTCTCCCCCTGGTGGATGTACGGCTGAGCATCGAGTGCTTTCAGCTCACCATTGAAGCGATCGATGGCCTCCTGCCGCAGTCCTCCAGTTATCCCGCCGTCAATACGCTCGTATTTATAGCCTTCAAACTCCAGGAAGTCCTCTAACAAGTCCAGCATCTTCGTCATCTGAAACAAGATCCGCAGGAAGAGATGTACAATCAACCACACGATGAGAAATGTATTAGAAAATGTGGAGAACTATTTATTTATTTTAGTTACTAAAGTTAAATATTATATTTAATATTACAATTTGTTAAACTTTTCACCCATGTATGCAATTATTTGGCTTAAAATGTTAAATTAAAATTCAGCAACGATTTTGGCCCAAAGGATCATAATTACATAATTACATAATTACAATAAAACCAAGTGTGGTCATTTTTTTCATCCATTTATTATTACAGTTTTTGTTTGTTTTAATTTTGCATTTTGCATTTTTATTAAAATAAAGTGATTCCTAAAGCACCCAAGTCTCTGCATAATTTTTAAATGATTATTTTATTTATGTATTTGTTTGTTTGTTTGTTTGTTTGTTTATTTATTTATACAGCCAATATACATGATATTTCAGAAAATTAAATTCCACATATAAATGCAGTTTTCTCTTTCATTTGGACTGCAATATGTGTCAGTAGTTTAATTTGTAGGTTTTGTTCATATTTAATGTATAAATATTAATTCAATGTTATAAATAATATATAATATTAATTATAAATAATTATAATTAAAGTAAAGTATAATTATATAATTCAGTAATATGTAATAATATATATAATAAGAATATTATATATACATATATAATTTAAATACAACAACATAATAATAAAAATTATGTTTCCTACCATGTGCTTATCTTAATTAAGAGCAAAATATATATATTTTAAAATTGTACTACAGAGACTAAGTGCATTCATTGTGACCTAAAAATAAATCTAAAAGTAACAGGATGAAATGAAAACATTGCTAAAAAAACGGTATAAATTAATTGTACAATAAATTATATAATAAATTATATAAATATCCATCCAGCCATTTTCTCTACCGCTTATCTTACACAGGGTCGCGGGGAGCCTGGAGCCTATCCCAGGGGACTCGGGGCACAAGGCAGGGAACATCCTGGTCGGGGTGCCAACCCATCAAAGGGCACAATCACACACACACTCACACGCCCATTCACACACTATGGACAAGCTGGAAATCCCAATCAGCCTACAACGCATGTGTTTGGACTGGGAGAGCAACCCGGAGTACCTGGAGGAAACCCCCGAAGCACAGGGAGAACATGCAAACTCAAAACCCCAACCCCAGAGGTGCGAGGCAAGCGTGCTAGCCGCTAAGCCACCATGCGCCCCTTTTATAAATATATGTTGGAGTATTTTAAAGTAAGCCGAACAATCATTATAAACTCAAACAACTGTTTGTCGATTTCTTTTGTTCCTTCAGCCTCTTATTAACATGCAAATTTATGCGCAAGATCAGGCGAAGGGACAAGCGGGTGGCGAATTAGAAAGAAAGTCAAATTAGAAGGAAATGAGCCGCAGCTGCTTTACACGCAGCGTCCTCCCGTTAGATTAATGCGCACGCAGCATAATAGTGTAAAAGAAATGTGTCTGGGGAATAAATAATACGGTGGAAATAAATACAGCAGCGACCTTTTGTCATCTAAAGATGAATGTGCTCTGTCCTCCTTCCTCACACTGACTGTAATTAATCATCTGCTCAAAAACAAGACACACAGGAGGAAAAGTAAACTGTGTGTTTATAATTCATCCTGTTTTTTTTTACACTCAGTAATAACCTGTGAGAAAATAAGGACGCGATGTCCGTCGTCTTTGAGCTTCTTGAGCATTTTCTGAAGCAGAGTGAGTTTCCCTGAGGACTTCACCAGCAGGTTCCCATCGTACGACCCGTTGGGTAACACGGGGGCCTCCTGTAAACAAATTTACCCACAATGCTCATGTTCTAAAATGCCAAGCAATGAAAGTATAAATGCTAAACTGTTCACTCTTTGGAATATAACCGTCAAGTCCAGAATTATTGGCACCCTTTGCTAGAAAAAAAAAACAAAACAAAAAGGAGTGAAATAAACATTACACAACAAATTGGAAAAAAAGATGATAAACAGAAGCATGCTGAAGGTAGAAAGTGATCCAAGATTCCTCCAAAAGTTTTTTTTATAGGAATTGGCTCTGGGCTGTTTTCTCCAGAGGGGGTGTCATTAAATATTATTTGCGGAGGTGCCAATACTTCAGAAAAATACATAAAATAAAACTAAAAACAATGAAACAATATATATTCCTATACTATATTGCTTTTTGCTCATTTCCATTATGGGTGCCAATAATTTTGAAGCAATACTTTTCCTTGCTTTTCCCTTAAACACAGACACACGCGTACACACACTCACCACGGCCGCCACAGGGAACAGGTACGGATGGTTGCAGCATTTCTTCAGGTCCATCATGATGTTGAGAAGAGAAACCTGGTTTCCGCCTCCTTTAGAGTTCAGAGCCTCGAAGTTTCGCGTCAGGATGAACTTGTAGTATTTTCTGTGTGTGTGTGGGGGGGGGGGAAATCAAGTACAACTCAAGCTCAGCTCCGGAGATCATGCGTTACAACAACGTAAAATTCCCAACAAATGCGTCAGAAAGACTTTCATTAAGAACACACACCACACCGTTTAATGAAGTTCAGCTCCAGGGGGACCAGAAAGTGCTTTAAAATCGAGCTGAAACACCTGCATTAGCTCAGCACAACAGTAGTAGTAGTAGTAGCAGTAGCAGTACCAATATTAATAATTTAGTAATACTACTAGTAGTAATAGTGGTAGTAGTATTACTAGCAGTAGGAATAGTACTGTAGTAGTAGTATTAACCGTAGTACTAGTAGTACTAGTAGTAATAGCAGTAGTAATAGTACTGTAGTAGTAGTATTACCTGTAGTAGTAGTATTATTACTAGTATCAATAGCAGTAGTAATAGTATTGTAGCAGTAGTAGTAGTAGTATTAACCATAGTAGTAGTAGTTGTAGTCGTAGTAGTACTAATAATAACAGTAGTAGTAATAGTACTGTAGTAGTAGTAGTAGTAGTGGTAGTAGTATTACAAGTAGTAATAGCAGTAGTAATAGTACTGTAGTAGCAGTAGTAGTAGTAGTGTTAGTAGTATTACGAGTAGTAGTAGTAGTAGCAGTAGTAATAGTACTGTAGTAGTAGTAGTAGTAGTTCTAGTAATAGTAGTAGTACTAATAGTAATAGTAGCAGTAATAGTAATGTAGTAGTAGTAGTAGTGGTAGTAGTATTACGAGTAGTAATAGCAGTAGTAATTGTACTGTAGTAGTAGTAGTTGAAGTAGTAGTAGTAGTAGTGGTAGTAGTATTACGAGTAGTAATAGCAGTAGTAATAGTACTGCAGTAGTAGTAGTTGAAGTAGTAGTAGAAGTAGTACTAACAGTAATAGCAGTAGTAATAGTACTGTAGTAGTAGTAGTTCTAGTAATAGTAGTAGTACTAATAGTAATAGTAGCAGTAATAGTAATGTAGTAGTAGTAGTAGTACTAATAATAATAGAAGTAGTAATAGTACTGTAGTAGTAGTAGTAGTAATAGTACTGTAGTAGTAGTAGTTGCAGTAGTAGTAGTAGTACTAAGAGTCATAGTAGTAGTAATAATAGAGCTGCAGTTATAAATATACAGACATACAATAATCAACACTTTCTGACATTTCAGAGCAGAAAATTCAGCAGTGCTGTGGTATGAGCGGAATTAATGCGGCAATTAATGTTAGATTGGGGAACCTTCATTTAAAGAGCTACTGATTCATTCATTAGTCAGACTGAGAGAGGAGACATGTTCTCACTTCTGCATAGGGCTGAGCTCCACACGCACAATTAGCTCGGTTTTCGCTGGCATGTTCTTGAAGACGTCGGCCTTCAGCCTCCGCAGCATGTGAGGTCCCAACAGGTCATGCAGCTTCTTAATCTGATCTTCTTTAGAAATGTCAGCAAACTCCTCGAGAAATCCCTCCAGATTACTGCACACACCAAACACACACTCCGTTAGCTTCTGGGGTTGAAAGTAGATCATATCTAAATCACATATAAGCATATTCTATGCTGTATAACAGACCAGCGTTTCAATCTGCATACATGGTTCAGAACTCCAGAATTATTGGCACCCTTCATGTTACTGTACAAAGTAAATAACATATGCAATATGCAATATTTTGAGCTTAAAGCAACAGCGATTTAATATTTATCCTACCACAATATTATTTTCAAGCATAAAATGTAAAACTGCAGTAGCACATTTTGTGAAATACAATTTTTTATATATAATTCAAGAATGACAAAACATTTGCATTCATTTTAAACATCATTTAGAGCTGTCACCATTCTGGAGTTGACAGGACATGGTCAGATGGTGGAGAAATCTGAAATCGATATCACTGTAGTGTGTGTTGTGTTCCTTTAACCCTTGTAATTCCAGTTATGAATTACAGCGTGATGATTTGATGGTGTGAATGTTCTCCATGTGCGCTTACTTGAAGCGCTCCGGAGTGAGGAAGTTCAGCAGGTGGAATAACTCTTCCAGATTGTTCTGGAGAGGCGTGCCGGTCAGGAGCAGCTTGTAGTAAATCTTATAGCCATTCAGAATTCTGAAAAACTGAAAAAAGTGTGTGTCATGAGTACCGATGCTTAGAAAGCTACAGTCAGTAGCTTACTTATCACATGTATGTTTACATTATTACATTAATTACATTGTATTTACGCAATATAGTCAGATTCATATGGAGGAAATATGGTTGTTATGCTGTCTAAACACTAGACTCCTATACCTTAGACTGGTTATTCTTCAGTCTATGGGCTTCATCCACAACCAAACACGCCCAAGTGATGGAGCCCAGAATAGCCTGATCGATGGTGATCAACTCATACGAGGTCAACAGCACGTGAAACTTCACAGGTATGTCTTTCTGCATTGATAAAAGGAGCACAAAATCCATATGACTAGATACAAATATTCTTCTGCACGTATATATTCAGTTGAACTATGGTTTGCACACCGCTGGGAATCTGAGTGGGGAAAAATGGACCTATATTTTACAATTATCTTTATGAGGAAGCTGCTAATATGACTGCTAACCTGCTCTAGGTAGTTTACTGGACTGTGTCTCATTAAGGTATTCACTAATAACTTAAACCACCAAGACATTCAATTTAAGTCTTGTTTAAGGATTAAACAGTTCAAACTGGTTCAAAGTCTCCTGCAGTACTGTGCTTTTCAGTTGAGTAAAGAGGAAAATCAGGAAAATAGCTATCACAGGACTTACAACAGAAACGAATTTGAAACAGAAGAAACAATAAAGACCAAAGAGTGGAAGAAAAAAATAGCCAGTAAGATTCACAAAAATCCACAGAGCAGCGTAACACACTCAGAGGAAAGTGCTATCTGCCCTCTTCTACATACATGAGCTCACAGAGGGCCACAATTGGCTAGTGTCCCTGTGATTGACAGGAGAGAGAGACTATGCCCCTCCTAGCCAGAGAGTACAACCAATTTCGCTCCCTTGGCTCCTGGCGTCGTTAGGATTCGAACGTGCTGTAATTTGCTGAAGGAACATCTGTAATACCAAGGGTGTGCAAACTTTTGCACTCAACTGTATCTCTTACGGACTGAGTATTTTCTACCTTCATGCGGAACACTTTGCGTCCTGATTTGACAGCGCTGTCCTCGAACGTGAACTCGTTTTCCCGTATCACCGCCCGGCTGTCTTTATCGCCCGTGTACGTCACCACATAGAAATCCGGAGCCCACATCTCAAATTCTCGCTCCCAGTTAATGATGGTGGACAAAGGAGCGCTGACCAGGAACGGGCCTTTAGAGTGACCCTGAACAGAAAGGAAGAGAGAGAGACAAAGAGAGAAAGAGAGAGAGAGAGAGACAGAGACAGAGACAGAGTGAGAAAACCATCATTGTGCAATATTAGTCCAATTTCATTTTTTCTGATCAGGAATACAACTGTAATACAATTTTGATATCAAAATAAAAATTAATCTGTTAAAGGTTAATGTGTGTGTGTGAGACTAAATATGCAAATGAAGCAACACATAATAAAATATGCATTCATTTGCATATATGCATTATGCATGCTGTACATTCATTTCTATTTTCAAAAAATGGATTTCACTCAGTGGATTTCATCAGAGTTACTGTAAAGCTGATTATTTTCCTATAACAGCAAATTAGATTTTGTTTAATTTATTAAATAATGACACATCATACTTTTTTTCCACTTATAGTTACATTTAATGTTGTGGAATGCCCATTAATACAACTCTGGTTCCTGTTTTTCACTTATATTCCACAACATTAACCATAAATGGATACAATTTACATCTTAAAAAAATTTGAATAATTTTGTTTTTAAAAATGATGGCAACAAAAAAGAAAAAAAAAAAAGAGAAAAAAATGCTTGTCGAAAAATGCTTGTCATGTTACCGAGAAACCATGCAGCACAAAGCTCTCCATCCTAAAGATGTACGGCATAAAACTTCAGTTTCAGTTTTACCTCTGATTATTATTAACACTGGAGTGCTAACACCGGAGACTCCTTCCAAAAATGTTTTTAAAAAAAAGTCCATAGAAAACATTACCATATCAATGATTACATTTTTCGTTGTTAAATAACAAAATGCGGAGCTTCCACCATACAAGCTCCTGTGTATTAGTGTTACTATAGAAACAAAACAGAGCTTATATATTAATATAATCCTGTGACTACTACTGTCAGAGATGCTGTTATGGAAAATGAATCAACACCTTCTGACTAGTCAGAATTGAGAATTCAACAACACTGCGGTGTAAATTTTAAACTTCATACAGTAAATACGTTGTAGTAAATAGGTTGTTTTAAATAACAGCTGTTTCATTGTAGTCGAATTCTGGATACGACTTTTACTACTTGTGACATTTTTCAAATCTAATACTATAATTTCAAGCCTGCATTTTCAGGCTTTTAGACTCTGAAGATGTCAGCTCAAGTGCACTTGGAAAGTTAGAATAAAGAAACTGGAAGTCTGAGAGGAGTGACCACCTCTCACCTCTTTATAGAGCGAGTACAGGAACACTATCGTCTGCACCGTCTTGCCCAGTCCCATCTCATCAGCCAGGATGGTATCGGTTCCCTGTGCCCAGGAGAAACGTAGCCAGTTCAGACCCTCCAGCTGGTACGGGTGCAGAGTTCCTCCTGTAGCATCGATGTACCATGGCTGCTGCTCAAATTTAACAGTAGGCTATGGACAAAAAAAAAAGAACACACACACACACACAGGAGTGAGAAGAATTAATCCTTGTTTACTGTTCACTATGCTAAGCTTTGAAACTGGATTTAAAATTAATATTACTCTGCATAATGCATTTAGAAATTCCCAAAATAATTCCCAAAATCCGAGTCTCAACTCAATGATGCAAGGAATTATTGTCACCACTTTGAAGCTGATTATTTTCCTGAAGCGTTTTATTCTGCTTATACCACAGCAATTTGCCAACCATTATTTATTTATTGGTTTTTATCTTTTATAGTTACGTTTAATGTTGTGGAATATTACATACGTTATCACTTACGTTACAGCAGCTATAAACAGTCGTTCCCTTACCAGCGTCTCTCTCTCTCTCTTTTTTTTTTTTAATAAGACAAAAAATTTCACAGGAATGGAAGTCACGTTGTTTTTAATTGACCTGAATATAATTTGTGTAATCTGTGTACAAATGTTTATTTGTTTCATTGGAAAAAAATGTGTCCAAGTACATAATGTTTTGGGCTGAAAACATTATTTTTAGCACTGTTCCAAAAAAAATAGGTCATTCTAACTGGAACAGAACATCAAGGTTTAATTTAGGACTGATTTAACAGTTTTAATGGTGAATTCAAGAAATGTGCTCACATCCACAACTGGAGTCTCAGGAGGAGCTTCTCTCCTCTTCACTTCCTCTTTCAGGCCCTTTCCTTTTCTCACCACTAGGGGACGATGGTCTTCACCCAGCATTTGCTCCCTTAAACAAACAGTCACAAGACTATGACGAGTTTTAATTTTAGGGTTTATTATATATTACTTCCTTAATGTCAGTGAATTTACCGGTGGTCCCAGTAGGCCTGTTTAAAATTCTCATATTCAGGGATGTCGAAGTCGTCGATCTCCCAGGTGCACTGGTCGTACGGTAAATCTCTCCATTTGATCAGGTAGTGAACGTCTCCGTCTTTATCAAAACTGCATGATGCATGCGGACAACACAAATACTGTACACTAGATGTAGCACACAACCATTATTCAGTAAAACACATATTGCAGTGGTGGTCTTGACGTAAAACAGGTCACTTTAAGATAAAAAAAAAAAAAAAAACAGCCCATAGGTGTTAATTATAGTGTACTCTAACCTGTGGTTGAGGATCCGGTGGATGATTAGCCATTCGGGTTTGATCCCATAGCGATAGAAACGCTCCTCCATAGCGGCGTACTGCGGGTCTTTGCTCTTCCTCTTCTCGTTGTTGAGCTCCTCTTCACCTGAGCCGTAGTCGAAGGGCGGAGGCTCGTCCATATCGTTCTTCCTCTGGTAATTCCTGTACATGACCGTGTGATAGAGCTCCAACTACAGAGAAGGACAAAAAGAGAGAGGATGTGATGTTACATCGTTGTAGTACTTAGAGCTGAGTTTTTTTTTAACTAAACAACGCCATTTAGAGTAATTATAATATTAATATACTTATTATTAATGCATACTACAGCACTGTTGAACAGAATGAAATGAATTTCTTTCATGACAAAACCAAAAGAAAACGTATCTGCATACATGTGAAGGACAGTACCAAAAATTATATATATAATAAATAATAAATACTTAATGTTTGTTTAATTAATAAAACAAAATGAATTTATCACATGTATTTTGGTGATTCTGTGAGTTCACAATGTGCAACAGAAATAATTGTGTCACAAAATTTGTCCAAAAAATAATATTGTGAGTCACAAAATTCATTTTCTGGTCATCAAAGTCTTGCTGGGGACAAAAAGGTATAGATTTTCATCTGCAAAATGAAAAAAATATACACAATATTCACTCTTTTATTCAGAACATGAAAGGTTTGCACAAATATCATTAATTAATTTTGTATTTTTTATACAAGAAATAACAAGTCTTCACATTTCCATTACCATAATCGTTAACTGACACGACTAATGTAATTTATGTAACCGACCTTAAAGTTTTTATTTAAAAAAATCTATTGTGAACAAAAAAAAAAAAACATTATACCATTATTTATTTTGCCATGAAAATGACTAGTACGGGATGGTTTTGTGATGAATGAAATGCCACAATCAAATGCATGCACACAAACACACTCAAAGGGTGAGAGCTGAGGGTGAAAGAAGCTATAACGTACTGATCAAAATAATAAAAATGGAGAATATTTTCTTCACCTGTAGCTCGCTGACCCAGGAACAGTGCCAGTAGGACAGACCCGCCCACTTCACAAACAGCAGCCTCTCAGGATGACCCTTTAGCGGAGGTTTGACCGGCACATCCTCCTTTTTACCATCCTGAGTGGAGAGAGGCTCGGGGGGTAAAGGCGGATCCCCCCACATCCAGTGCAGAATCTTCTGAACTTTCCCTTTAAGAGGGGGGCACTGGGGAAAGAACACATCATAGAAAGTTTATGTTTACTCTAACAACGATTTTGTTGCATTTATTCAGAAATATTCTTTGGGGTGCCAATAATTTTGTCACATATCATTTTGTGCAAAACGTTATAACAAGTGCTATGATTTTTTTTTTTTTTTGTCTGTGTGTGTATGTGTTTGTGTGTGTTTGAGGAAGTAAGTAAAAATATTTCTCCAGTTGTTTAAGTGGAAAATTTGGATTATTAATTTTCGTTCTTTTTCCCTTTCAAAGGGTGGCAATAATTATTTTATCTGTATTTCAGTCATCATCACAAACCAAACGAATAATTTGCGATGATGAAACAAACAGTCTATAGAAGTCGAGTGCCGCTACAGTCGAGTGCAAAAGTTTTCACCCCCAATGTGTGTGTTTTCTTTTTTTTAATATTGGAAATTATCACAAAACTATTCAGGAATAAAAACATTAAGAATGTGAGATACAAACATTTGAACTGATATAATTTAGCTTTTTTTTTTTTTTGCTATTAATATCTTAACATAGACAATTTCATCTTTTGTGTTAATTGTCATAATGCTGGAACATCCATGGAAGTATCTTTTGTGCTAAGGGTATTCAAACTTCTGCACTCAAGCATAAATAGTAAAAAAAAAAAAAAAAAAAAAAATTTCTAAACTTCACAGCAGTATATAGGTGTGTATTTTCCCACCATGCACCGCGGGCACAGCCACTCTCCGTTGGGGATCTCGGGCAGAGGCGGGTTCAGGCAGTGGATGTGGTAGGAGGAAGGACACGTGTCACAGCACAGCAGCTCTCCACCGTCTTTACACACTCGACAGAACTCCATGTGATCGTCCTCTTCCTCTCCTGCAGCATCCTCTTCCTCCTCGTCATCGTCCTTCGCTTCCCACTGAATTCCCTCCTTCTCCTGAGGACAAGAAACCATCAGAATGTAGCTCAAACTAAGAGTCGAGCAATCTATACAGATCACAATCTATAGCCCTCATCAATATTAATATATATATATTAACATAATCATTCTAATAATTTTGTATTTTTATAGTAACGGCTCATTCACACCGATTTCAAAAATGTTTAATCTTTGACGTGGTGAAGTTTTACGTCAGAAGACTTTTATTTAACGTTTTTGGAAGGAGTCTCCAGTGTCAGCACTTTATAACAGTCAGAGGTAAGGCTGTAAATTTTCCGACATGATGAAGATTTCAGGACAAGGGGTTTCTCGCTGTAAAACGACGAGCTGAATTTTTTAACTTCATGAGAGAGAAAAAAAAGAGGGAGATGAAGGAACGAGAATTTATATTGGCTATAACGTAAGTGATAACAGGAACTAACTTGTAAATTAACAGTAAATGGATCAAAACCACATGTTCTCTTTTAAAGCTTTTTTTAAAATTTAAAAAAATGGTAGCATTGCTGTAGTATAAGAGGAATAAAACACTGCATGATGTGCTGTTATAGGAAAATAATCAACTTTGCGATGGTAACAGTAAGTCCGCTTCGTGTTGGGCCGCATGACACCACTTATGTTGATTATTTTCTCATAACAGCATGACCCCAAGTGTTCTATTCTTCACTTCATGTCATCTCACAACCTTTTTGGGCAAAAAAAACAAAACAAAAGAAAACTGGCCTCAGTGATACTTTTTTTCTCCCACGACTGTTTCCGAATCCCAGTCAAAGGGTTTTTTTTAAATAACACCTACAGTAATAATAGCTGCATGACGGATCCTTTGGAAGAGTCTTTAGAAATGTAGCTGTTAAGTGTTTTCATAGCATAATCAATTTCACAGGTTGCTTAAATGATCTGTTACGATTCCAGCCCTGCCACGATGGATAAGTACCCCTCACTGCAGAACAAAAAGGCCACGGGATGGAGTCGGAAAAGATCCAGCTCCTCCTACCTGGGTGGAGCTAGACAGAGTTGAGCCAAAAGTCCAGGAAGTGGAGTGTGTTTCAGGCTGGATAAGTGTGTTTAATGTGTTGCTTCATGCTGTGTAGTGTTGTGTGGATTACGGTTAGGGTTAGACTTATAAGAGGAGGTGGATCAGATCCAGCTCCACCCCCTGGACTTTTGGTTCTGCAGCAACGACTATGTCACAATATCATAGCTGTCGTGAAAATCATCTGGTAAATCGTTGTCATATAAATGCAAGAGTTTTATCACAGACAAGACATGATAATTAATTGATCATGTCTTGTCCCATCATCGTAATCGATGAGAAAACAACATCGTCCCAGTAGTGACATTTTTTTCACTAGTGCGGCTGGATCGATTTCTGCTGCAGGCCGTTACCTAAAGGATTTTTAAGTAGACCAACAGGCTACGGTGACAGGAAGAAGTAAGTCTTCCTGATTTATTTCCAGTTGCCGTGGCATCCGTGCAGCGATTGGTGCTTCAAGTCCTTCTTATTCCCATCACTGCTGCTAGTGCAGTTATCTGAAACTAATTATATGCCTTGCTGCAGAGAAAGTCTTACATTTCTATTCCGTTTGCCCCTCGGGTGAAAATACAGTTCAATTTAATTCAATTCAAAGTACAAAATGCAATGGAAGTCATGTTGACAAGCTTCCATTTGAGCTCACAGTCACTTTAAAAGAGATTCATAACGTAATAAACGTGAAGTAAAATAAATAGCACGTAGCATTTTCAGACAAGCCGAGCTACAATGCAATAACAGTAGAGATTTCCTCAGATGTTCCTGAATGAAAGTGGATATTTTAACAAAGAAGGTAGTAATGTAAGTGAGGAATAAAACACAACATGGTGTGCTGTTACAGGAAAATAATCAGACTGTGACCGAATGTTTTAGCAATTAATGCGGTTACTATAGTTACAGTTAATGTTGAAACATCCTCTGTCTTGAAGACAAAAAAAAATGAAGCTTGTTACTGAGAAATTGGAAAGTCCTCCATCGTGAAGGATTTCCTGTTTCGGAAAACTTTTAGAGATTTAGCTGACACTGGAGACTCCTCCCAAAAATGTTAGAAAACACCAGAATATCAACGATTACACATGGTTTTTAATCTGTATATGTGGAATGTTCACCGTACGTGTGAATTAGCTGTTGCTACAGAAATCATGACGCATTTTAACGGGCGCATTAATCACAAATGTGAAAGCAGAAATACCGTCAAAACTGCTGTTTATTTTCAGTGAGAGCTAATAGATAGCAACAGAACCTGGAGCAACCAAAGTAGGCGGGGCCAAGCATTGCAAAAATTTTAAACAGAGTATAAATATGTGGAAATGATAAGCAAAGCAAAGCAGTGACTATGAACAGAAGTGAAACACTGTAAAACTTCTCACTGTGATACTACACAGTATTTAAAAGATACACGCAACTAATTTTTAGTGCATATTTTGAATATTAGGTTTTGAAGTACACAGTCATTTATATGAAAATATCCAGGATTGTACAGCAGTAGTTGGTGCTACAGTGCAATAATTATTCATAAATTCATAAATAATGTGGGTTTTTTTTTTCTGAAGGTGAAATTAACTCACGCAGTGAGGGCAGCTCCATCTGCCCTCGGGGGCCTTCTCCAGCTCGGGCTCGAGACACACAAGGTGATAGGCTCGGGGGCAGGTGTCACACAGAATGATCTCACCACCCTGCTGACACACCTCACAATAGTCCTGATGGTCCGTCTCGTAGCCGTCTCCGTCCTCTCCTTTACCCAGGGGGACACCCAAGAGCCCAGACATGCAATCAGAAAAAAGCACACACACACACGGTCAGAGAGAAAAAGGAAAGCCGGAAGAGAAATAATGCTGTTTCTTAGACAAAGTGAAAGTCCGGTTACAAACAATGTGATCTTTAGCAAATCAAAGGATTCGAAGGATTTGAAGTAATTCATGTTTCACATACTTGAGTTTATCACCTACGTCCTTCTCTCTATTTCTTCAAATGAGCTTTCTTTGACGTTAGACTTTTTTGCACACGCAAAACTTCAGAGGCTCAGAGTTTAAGAAAGGAAAATGTAGAAAATGGTCTCTTTACGTTTCCTCTTTTTGCGTCCTCGCCTCGTTTTCTTCTTGGGCACCCCCGAGGCATCGGAGCGAACAGAGGCACTGTGGATGCTGATGTCATCGAAGTCAGAGAAGTCGTCTAAGAAATCGTCCTCGCTCTGTCAGGGGAAAGAAGGAAACGTCATACGGACCCTTATGTGAGCGTATAAAGCACATTTTAAGCATCTATGCAGCTAAAAAAAAATAACTGCACGTGCCATGAAAATGAGGGGGAAGTTTACACATGACACAAGTTCTGGCTCTACAAGGCCACTCTTACCGAGGAGGCTTTTTTCCTCTTGCTGCTCTGGCCTGCCTTCAGTTTGGGCTTCTTGGCTTTTGCTTTCTTTTTCGTGTCCTTTGGCTGCTTGCTCTTCTTCCTTGCACTCGGCCCTGTGGCACAGTCAAAAAAGGCATTTAATATATTGCTTAAATAGCATACAGACATATTATATGGCAGAGTTAAAAGTCTAGATCCACTTCAAATTATTGACTTATTAATATTAAGGAAATAAATTATACATGAGTGGCTAGAAATAAGCTCTAAGGCTTTTTTATCTTCTGTGATTTTAATGGTTTTAAATGGCTGTCATTCGCTCTTATGCATGTTTTAATCAAATAAACTAACTTGTTCAGGGAACAGTTTTGTCAAAGATCAATCCATCTGTCATAAATAAACACAAAAAATACAAATTTGGCTATGGATATATGACACTATATATTTTAAATAAAATAAACACCTGGTAAACAGTTTTAATAAAGCAAATGGTAAATAAGAAAATAATTTTTTACAATTTTTGCAATACATAGTGTAATGCGGCTCAAAGTGAATTGAATTAATGATACCACCCGGAATTTGATTATTTTCAGCATGTCTCGAAAAGTGTTTTATTTATTTCTTTTTTTTTTTTTTTTTTTTTTTTACACCACAGCAATTTTCAAACACTAACAATTTTATCTGTTTATAGCTAGTTTTAATGTTGTGGAATGTACTCACGCTAGTTTCATGTTATCTCACGTTACATTACAGCAGCTATAAACAGCCCTTCTTTTTTTTTTCTCTCGTTAAGCTAGTAAGAAACCAAAAACGTGATGTTATTGAGAAACCAGAAAGCCTATCGGACAACCAAAGTTACCTCTAAAACGTTACCTCTAATTGTTACAAAGTGCTGACACTGGAGACTCCTTCCAAAAAAGCGAAATACACATCTCCTGACAGAAATCATCACCATATCAATACCCGTTTTTTCAGTCCGTTTATGTGGCGCATCCACAGTCCAAGTCCCAGTGTACGTTGTTATCATAGAGACAATAACGTATTAGAACGTGCGCATTAACATAAACCTGTGATTCGAATTTATAGAACATTACTCAACGCCTTCTTAAAAAATCAGACTTGAGAAATCAAATCAGGCATGAAATTAAATCAGATGTTATTAGTAGGAAGACAAATATCCTCACCCTTGCCCTCTTTGGTTTTGGCTTTTTTGACCTGCCCGGTTGGAGAGAGCTGCTGGACGCTGCTGATGGAGATTGAAGGCGTGATATTGACCGTTTCCACTGCGGCAGCCACCGCAGCGGCTACAGCCGTCGCCGAGCTGCCTTTAAACGGGTTGTTGGCGCTGAACTCGCGCCATTTAGCGCCTAACACCGTCATCATCTTGGACATCGGGATCTTGGGGTTTTTCTTGGCGATGAGAGGCCTTAATATCAGGTAAAAATAGAATACGGAGAAATACAATAGTGAAAAAAAGATAGATTAATTAATGGTGAGCATGGCTTTATTTGTCAAAAACTAATTCATGAAATACAACGCAAAACTGATCAAGAATTTAAATTAACTAGCGCTATATATTAAAAATGGCCTCTCTGAAACATTTCACAGGCATACTTAACTCATTCGAAAGTAATCAATCAAAATATCTCAGATGCTTAATAAAAAACTTTACGGTTAGTATAAATACAGTTAAACCTCAACAATGTAGGATCTTTGCATATTATCCAAGAATCAAAATATTCCCAAAGATGGTGTGTTGAAGCACTGTTGTGTGGTCACTGTGTTTAATAGACTATATAACAGGGATAAATAAGCTGAATTAGCGGTCGATGCTAAGTGTAATTCCAGTTTAATTCTGGTTACATGGAGTGTTTTTTTAGTCATTTATCAACACATCTGTGCTAAATGTTAACATGCCTGATAGTTTCATGTCATTTTTTTAGTGTCATTGTGCCTTTACAATGTTTGTATAAAAGACCTGCGCTAGCTAGCCTCAGTTACTAGCTACTTCATATTCAGCGCCCCTATTTCCTGTTGCCTAGCAACAGTGTTCTCACTACTATTCAGCTGAATGCTGAATGTATTGTGCATTTAAGTCCTTAAGAAAAGATGAACTCAACATAAATTCTAGCATTTGTGAAGTTTGTAACAAGCTTCGTCTTAACGGAGAACCTGAGGAACTGGCTGAAGGCCTTGTAGTTGGTGATGGTTTTGTAATCGTCCTCGGAGAAGGCGTACTGGACGTCCTCGAGACCCCACTCCTCCATCAGCTGACTCGAAGATTTGGGTTCCTGGCGGACAAAAGAGGAAAGAAAGGATCTTAGGACCTGCTACCCAAAGGAACACCGTTTTGGATGCATTTCAGAGCACATCCGTCAATCCGCAATCTGTTTATAGCTCCACATTTTATGAAGGGGGAGGAGAAATAACAGGAAAACCGTGCTAATGCTATATGTATTATACATATGTAATCAAATTCATAATTCTGATTGGTTAGATGGTGTTTATTAATTTTCTACAACAGTAGCTTGAACAATAACTCTTACTGTAAGTCTAATCACTGGTTTATAATAAAGCACTCGTTTTATTTCTGTAGTAACAGCCAACTCTCAGGGACTCCTACAGCGGACACGCCACATAGCTTAGGCCGTAACTAAACAGATGCTTCAAGTGTTAGAAAACGCAGAAATGTGTACCGTTTCTGATATAATAATGCCTTCTTTAATATTTAACATTTACGGAAGGAGACTCCAGTGTTAGCGCTTTAATTATAAAAGTAAAAAGTAATAATTTACTATGTGTACTCCAATAAATAAAAATGTAAAACTGCTGGTTACATGTTTGCAACTCTATATTTCACATTTAGGGAACGTGACTTATCTATAAATAATATTTTTATAATATGTCATTATTTGTGCCAGCACAGTATCTCATTAACAATAACTATTTGAGACTTAACATACATCTGATATATCGTCACACCTCTACTAAAATTATCTCACCTTCATATTTCCATCGTCGTCGTCATCGTCATCATCATCGTCCTTCTTCCTCCATTTGCCCTTCTTCTCCTTCTTTTCTCTAGGCTTCTTCTTTTTCTTCTTCAGCATGCCGTAGCTGCTGCTCTCGCTCCCGGAGCGCTGGTCCTCCCTGTCTGACACATCCTCGTGCTCGCTGGAGCCACCCTGAGAATCAAACCGACACTGTTATAACTCTGTTGTTCACTTCGGATGGAAATGATCCGTTTCAGAGAGGGAGAACGGCCAGACTGGTTCAAGATGACAGGACGTAACCACTCTTTACAACCGTGGTGAGCAGAAAAGCAGCTCAGAATGTGCAACATGTTGAAACTTGAAGGCGGACGGGCTACAACAGCAGTGACCACATCAGGTTCAATCAGCCGCAGTGGGCACAGACTCACTGGAACTGGGCAGCTGAAGATTGGAAAAACATCGCTTGGCATTCTGAGATGCTTTTCTGCTCACGACAGTTGTAAAGAGTGGGTATTTGAGTTACTGCTGTAGCTCAAACCAGTCTAAGCATTCTCCTTGGACCTCCTCTCATCAACAAGGCTTTTCCATCTGCAGAACCACCGCTCACTGGATGTTTTTTGTTTTTCGCACCGTTCTGTGTGTGAAAATCTCAGGAGATCATCAGCTCCTGAAATACTCAAACTGCCAACCACCTCGCCTCAGTCAAAGTCACTTAGATCAGATGTTTCCCCAATTTTGATGTTTGATGTGAACATTTAACTGAAGCTCTTGACCTGTGTCTGCATGGTTTTATGTATTGCACTCCTGCCACATGAATTAGCTAAAATGGTCAGTGAGTTGCCATGTTGGTAAAAAATCATGTTCCTGTTAAACCCTGTGGGAAAAGAGGTTTCACAACAAGTGGTTATACTAAAGGTCAAAATGATCAGTTCATATTAATACCAGATAAGTGGTACCTTCTGGTGTGATTACCATGCGTCCATCGTGAACACACTCCCACTGCTCTGATTTATATACAGGTCACTTATTACATCTGAATTAATCGGAATTACTACAGATGTCCTCCAGCAACAATATTTAACAAACAAACAATGTCCGGAAATCTTATTCTGCCCAAAATGTACTTAGGTTGCATGACAAAGCTATACCTATCATCGCTTTCAGCATTTTTTTTATATGCGTATCGTTCTCTAATGGGTTAAACCTGTTTTTTAATAAGCCATTTTTAAAACAGTCACGGAAAATAAAATAAAAATGCTCCTGAAAGGCAAAAGCACTACAAACACTACAACAAACCCTGCTGGTCTAAAAACACAGAAGGCGTATGACCATGTGGATGGGGTATGTGTGTGTTTGTGTGTGTGTGTGTGTGTGTGTGTGTGTGTGTGTGTGTGTGTGTTAGCTTTAGAAACGCAGCCTGTTGCACATTTGCTGGCTTTCAGATGCACATTTCAGTGGCAGAAACAGAGAAAAGGCTGCGATGCCGCAGAGCTGTAGGACCGTCCGCCATAGTTGCCATAGTAACTCTCTCTCTCTCTCTCCTCCGCTACTGCGGCAGCCAATGAGAGCGCGCCACTCGATCAGGCGCGTTTGCATAACGAGCTCGTTTCGCAGAGGATGCAGTGGCTGCGCTCGGAGGGGCAGTCTAGACAAATCTCATTTACACACCCGCCGAGAGAGAGAGAGAGAGAGAGAGAGAGAGAGAGAGAGAGACTGAATGAGAATGAGAAAGAAAGTGGAAGAAAAAAAAAAGAAAATAAGAGATGGAGAAAAGAAGAGTGATAGAAAAGGAAAAGAGCAGACAGAATGAAATATTAACTCCCAATTTTTATTATTCTTTAACATCCAAACACTATTATAACCCAAACTCTGTTATGCTAATAGAGGAGACGGTAAATAAAGAATTGAAATTAAAATTGAGATTGGAGGAAAGAGGAAGAGAGAGAGGGAGAGAGGGGATAGAGAGAGAGAGAGAGAGAGAGAGAGAGGGAAAGAGACTGAGAGAATAATAAAGAGCGGTAGGGGGAAGAGAGAAGAACACTGGCACGAGAATAAGATTTAGGATTAAAAAATAAAGGGAAAGAAGAGGAAGAGTGAAAGTGAAAAGCAAAGGAAAATCAGAAAGAGGAAGTAAGACGGAAGAAACAAGAGAAAGAGAAAAGTGCTGAAGGGGTTACTGAGAATTACAGCCACCTCTGAAATTATTGGCACCTTTGGAGGAAAGGTAACAGAATTGTATAAAATAAACGTTACACTTGATGGTTTATATTCCTCACTCAAAAAACTCTGTAAGGAGGTAAAAAGAAGAGAAGGAGAAACGTGCTGGAAGAATTACGGAGAATTAACGTCAACCCCAGAATTATGAAAAAATGAGAAAAAAAAAATTATTTTTTAATTAATTGTTACCATCAACATTTGTATTTTCTAGTCAAACAGCTGGATAAATTATTTACAGCATTCTCATAAGACCGGCACGGATAGGAAGGATGCTGAGGGAGGAAAAGAAGCTTTTCTTTTCCAAAGATTTCAGAATTACAGTTTTGTTGATTCATATATTTTATCAGGGTTCAAAATCAATAATCAGACGCCATATCCATAACTGGCTGTTTGGTAGATTGCACTAAAGAAGCTCTTCCTGAGAGAAACCCACAAAATTCAGATCCTAATTTTCACCCAGGCTCACTGAGGCTACAATTAGAATCATGCGTCATGTTCGGATCAAACCACTATCAAAATCTTCTTGGACGTTAATACCATCTGCATGTGTTGGCGAAAAAAAGTAGACTGTATACAAGGAAAAAACGCCAAATGTGGTAGTCCATGAGCTCTTAGAAACACTGACGGTATCACAAATTCTGTTAAATAAGAGGATGTCTTAGATTAAAACCTGGCTGCCTCTGTCAGGTGGTTAAGAATTGAACAAAGATGTATTTTTCAACCTTAATCACAAATCAAATCAGGACAGAAATGGTTTTGGCACACATAATCAGACGTAGATGTAGATGTGGATTTTTCTGGGACATCTCAGTCTCAGGATGTTAGTCATGTTTACTCAAACCACTGGTCTGATCTGAAGGACATGCACAAATCTAAATTGATAAACGTGCTTGAAATGTTCGGCAAGATCCTCCACGAGTGCTCCCCAGCGTAGACTTCACCAAATATTAACCGTAAGAGTGCCAATAATTCTGAAAATGTTTGTTTGTTTTTTTTTTGGAAAACTATTGTAGCTCAAAATATCAATCAGTTAGTGCATGTATTGTTTATATTATATACATATATAGCCATTTTTGCTCATTTTCCTAAAGGGTGCCAAAACTTCTAAAGTGTAGAATAGAGTAGAGGAAACAGCGAGAGGGTAAGGAGACATAATCAAGAGCAAATGATAAAAGCTCTTGGAAAAAAAAAAAAAAAAAAAAAAAAAAAAACATATTTGGTGTGACTCATATTTCATTCCCTCTGCAAAATGATATCAGAAACCAAATGGGTTTTGATTTGTACGATTTGAAAATGTCACTGGCAAAAAAAAAAAAAAAAAACCTTTCTCTGAGCAACAAGAGAGTGAGAGAGAGAGAGAGAGAGAGAGAGAGAGAGAAGGAAAGAGTGGAAAGACCAAAATGATGGAGGGAGGAGGTGAAAAAAGAGGAATGCCTCCATTATCAGGAATGTAAGCCACTAACCGACTGACCCATCTGACACGCACGCACACACACACACACACACACTCATGCACCACACATACATAAGACACTACAGGCGAATAGATTCAGTTTTGAACAGTGACAGTTTTGACAGTTCTTACAGCTGTAATAAAAAAAAAAAAAAAAAACGTATACCATTTTTCAGTATAAAATCTGATATAAATCCAACAGTTATCAACGTTTTGGAAAAAGTTCCACAGTAATATCCTTTAAGTTAGTGATTCATCTAGAAAGCAGAATTTGTTTGCCTTGAACATAAAGATGTTACCTCCTTCTTCTTCTTTTTCACTTTGGGCATCCTGCCCTCCTTCTGCTTGCTGGGTTTCTTCTTCTTCTGCTTGATCGAGTCGTCGTCCGAGAAGAAGCGCTCCAGAGGTGAGAGCGGCACACGGACGTGTTCGGTCTCCTCATCCTCATCTGCACGCACAGAATGGAATACAGAATAAACACACCAGCTCTATTTCTCACAACGTTTCTGTGAATGTTCTCCCAAAATAAAGGCACATGAGAGCTCTTTCTATGATTAAAGATTCTCCTGATGCCAAATTATAAACTATTCACCGTACAGTAAGTATCTAGTATTTGATATGGAGGTATGTGGGAATTAATTACATTTCTGGTACATATCGGATTGCATATTAGATTGGTACTACAATGCAGAAACGCTTCAGTATTTAAAGTAAGGAATAAAACACTATGGAATAGCAGCGTGCTCTATTTCTCTTATACCACAGACATTTGCCAACAATTATACATTTGCATTTATGAAAGAGCAACACATCATACTTTTTTTCACCTACAGTTACATTTAATTTTGTGGAATTTAACGTCAGCGCAATGAGCTATTTCCTGTTATCACTTACATTATAGCAGCTATAAACAGTCTTTCCTTCTCTTCTCTCTCTTGAAATTAATAAGACAAAACCACAGCTTGTCATGTTACCAAAAAAAAAAAATGCAAAGAGCAAAGTTCTCCATCTCGACGACTTTCCCGTGGCGGAAAACGTAAAGGAACCGCAAAGCGCTGACACTGACGTCTTCTTTCACAAACGCTAAATAAACCTCTCCTTACAGAAATCTTCCCCAGAGGAACGCTTATACATTTTTTGCTTTTGAGTAACAACCCTTCCTGCTATGGTTATTTCGCTTACGCCTGCTGATGATATTTTCTATTATACAACAGTTAGTTCCAGTCCATTAATTTGGGACATTTCAGTATTTGTATCACTCCTCTTGTCTGTGCTTGCGATGTAAAATTTCAATTCTGGTAATAGTTTGTTCCACTGAAACCGTTATTACGCTCATTTTGGGAAGTCACTTTGTGCGTTGTCATGGCAACACACAACTCTCTATCTAGCTGTGGCTTCTTTGGGAATTCTCTTAGAATTGACGGAGCAAACATAAACAAAATATTTGGCCATAGTGTGTCTGAAAGGTCAGTTAATAGATATGAATTTCTTTTTTTGTAGAAGAACTGCTGTATAAAAGCAATATCGCACTCGCAGTCGTGCTGTTGTACTGAATATCAGCACAGCTGTGATTACCTACGGCCTCGTGCCTATGGCTATGCTGACATTCCGCATGACTGCGAGTGTTTAAATGATTTTAAGAAAATATACACAAGTTAGTCATTTAAACCACAGAGACCCTGACTAGGATAAAGGATTTCCTGAATAGGAATGAATGAACGTGTCACGTCATTCCCCCTCCGAGTGCACGAACAACATTGCTCAGGATCGCGACATTGTCCATGTACGTTCTGTTGTCAGACTCCACCCCTGTCTTTTCATTGGTCAGTCCCCCTTTTTTATGCCGTGACTGTGTTCACGTGTTCGCTTTTCATTTACCGTCTATTTATTCCTTCTTGTGTCTTAGTTTGAGTGCAAAGTCTGATCGTGCCTCAGCCTTGTTAACTTCGAAGCTGTGTTTTCTCCGGTGTGAACCTTTGCTCGCATCCCCGGTCCTATGATTCTGGATTATTATTTCGAGTTTTTGTTGTCTGCCTGTGTTATGACCCACGCAACACAGCATCAGCGACTCGCCTTATGTTTTAATGTTAATGTTAATGAACGCAGACTTTCTTTGTCCCAGCAAGCTTCATATCTGACCTCCTGTCTTGATATGCATGTCACATGACCTCACTCACGTCTCTCACATTAACAACAATACATACACATCTATGTCTATGAAAATCCTCAAGTACGTGAAGGGGTTAAATCTAGAACGCTTAAGGGCGTTTTTCTGAAAGGTTGTAGAACCCTACAACAGAGCTTCCTTACAATAAAGGAAAACTAAGAACTATCCAAGAACCCATTTTCTATTTTTTCTAAGAGTCTAGGCCTGTTTTTATTAACGGTGTTTATTCTAGTAATAATTGAAATAAAGATGAGATTCTTTTAACTACATTTCACACTTGTACAGCTGTAAAATCAAAAGAAATGGCCTGTGGCGATGAGACTTGCATTGCTAAGTAATGAATAGAGCAGCAGGGTTAAGAGACAGTAATGATGGAGAAGGAGTACGTCTCTCTCTCTCTCTCTCTCTCTCTCTCTCTCTGTCTCTCTCTCTTAATGTTGCTGCTCAGGCAGTAGGCCATGAAATACGCAGCACGTCTCAAATCCTGCACTGCACCCCGAGGGAACCGAGGAAAAAAGGGGCTTTCTGTATCTCCTGCACGCTATCCTTAAAATCCACTTAACCTCCATTTAACCGCTCCGTGAGAGGGCATTCGAGGGTTTTTTTAAGCGCAGACGCTTTGAGATTCATGCTGGATTCAGAGTGTATTCACTAAAGTATCCAGGCTCAATGAAGAGAGCACATGTTTGATGCTCTGTTCACTATTTAACAATGGAAGCCCCGCTGCTAATCATTACGAACGAAAACACACACCCAAAAAGCTGCCGTGTTCTTACAGATCCTCCTAATGAGAGATGGAAAGAATGCAACAGTTGCACTGATCCCACTTTTTCCATCTATGATCAAATGCTGATATCAGAGCTCTGAGTATCAGATGATACCTGATATCGATCCTCACAATGTCTGAGTCGACTTCCTGCGAGCTTCGGTCTTTAAGTTATGCAAAAGACTCGTGCGACTGTTTCCTGTTTTCGCCTGTAGCACCTGTGTGTCAACGTCACACACGTTCCAAGGTCAAAAGCTATCGAACGGAAACACCCCGATATTTGCAATATCTGCCCAAATATAAGCACTACATCCAATTTCATCATACGTTTAAAGCCCGTATCATTTCTGTTATGCAGGGGGGAAAAAAAACAAACAGAATTGCAACCTGAGACATCAAAACAGGTTTTAAACATAAAAATGGACAAGCACCACATTTCTAATGTTTCCGAACGTACTCTCTGTATATTTGTTGCTGGTTATAACCTTTAAGGGCCTGTCACCATACACAGTAATAATTTCCTACCATTTCTCGTAAGAGTAACAATACAAGATTTCAAGAATAAAGTCGTAATAATTCGAGAAGAATAAAATCACAAGATTACGAGATAAAAAGCAATATTTCGAGAAAATACAATGAAAAAAAACAATACTACGACAGAATGGTGCATATCAGAGCAACCAAAATTTAAAAATGTATACATTAAAAAAAACTTAATCTCCTATAGCACCAGCGTCAGATTATTATTAAGGTTAGAACTGTGAAATGACTGTGTTTGTTTAGAAGAAAGAACCACACAAACTTGGAGGAAGTAGTCTTTTTTGTTGCAGGAGAAATCACAGCATACATGTGGAGCATAACAGCTGTAACAGCTGTCTCTCATTGTAACAGCGGAACGTTATATGCACCAGTCTGTCATAGTATCACGGTTTTTTTCTTTATATATTATAACTTTATTGTCGAAATTTGCCTTTTTTTCTCTATCTATTGCAACTTTATTCTCGAAATATTGCAGCGTTTGTTTCTCGTAATATTATGACTTTTTTCTTGCAATATCAGATATTATGATTTTTTTCTCTATATATTATGACTTTATTCTCAACATATTGACTTTATTCTAAAATATTGTGAGTTTTTCTCAGTATATTAAGATCTTTTCTTGAAATATTGCAATTTTTTCTAGAAATAGTACTTCATATACAAAAAAGTATTTTACTTTGAAAAAAAAAATGACTTTTTTCTTGAAATATTGCGACTGTTTTCCTCATAATATTAGATATTATGACCTTTTTCTCTGTATGTATTTATGACTTTATTCTCAAAGTATTGCAACTTTTTTCTCGTAATATTATGACTCTCTTTTTCTCTTATAATATCAGATATTATGGCATTATTCTTAAAATATTATGACTTTATTCTTGAAATCTTTTCATTTTTTTTAAACAGTGGCCCTAAAACACGGTCATATAGGAGAGTAAATATTATAAGCAGGAACTCAACTTAAACGCCTCATTCTAAAAGAGCGCTTACTTACAGATATTATTCCTCATCCATAGCATTTCTCTGACATTTTACAGAACCGGCTATTTATCCTTTTTAATAAATCTTCGGCTATTGAGATTGGCCTGAATGAGTGACCGGTTGAGCTGAGGCTGCTGCTCACCTCCTACAGCGACTGGTCCATTATATATTTCATATTAAAACCACAGCGCTGCTAACTTCTCGAATCAGAAGGTTCATTTTCTTTAACAGCACACTCTGAAAGTAGTTCTGACCGTAACATAAATGACAGGTTTGTATTAGTGTGCTCGCTCTGATCCGTTATTGTTTCTATAGTAACAGCTCATTCACAGAGACTTGGACGGCAGACGCACCACATAATCAAAGTCTAATAATAAATTTCGGATTTTAAAACTGTGTTGTTATATAGCAAAGAAAAACGTGTAATTGTTGATAGTGTCTCCAGTGTTGATGTTGATATTCTCCAGTGTCAGAGCTCAGTAACAGTGAGTTTTCCAGCAAAACAAAGGCTACAGGACAGAGGAGTTTGCACTTTCTGGTTTCTCAGTAACCCAGTGACAAGCTGTGTTTTATTTTTTTTTTCATATTAACGTCAAGAAAGAGAAAAAAACAAGAGGCTGGTGACGGAACGACTGTTGTAGCTGTTATAAATAAGTGATTACTTGTATTGCCGACGTTTCTTAACATTAAATGTAACCATAAATGGTTAAAAAGTCCGATATTTCCTTCATTAATAAATAAAAAATATATATAATCATAGGAGTAACACACTTGAAGCTGTTATGTGCTGTTAAAGGGAATAATCTTACAAGAAGAAACAAAGAAAGTAATCGGCTTCAGATCAGGCCGTATCACACCACCCCAGCATGGATTATTTTCCGATTCCAGCATGGTCTGTCATGAGTTATGCCTTATATGGCATGCTAACTTTCAATTTCTTTGGAAAATATAGCAACAGATAATTAAGTACCTGTAATCAGCTCCTTTTAATCTGAGAGAGCAACAATTACCAAATAAAAAAAATCCTAGCAGACTACACCACAATGTAATGGGACGATATTTTCTCCACAGTAACAGGATCGTGTGTTGAATATTGCAGAATAATGTTATAGAAATATCAGCACAGCTACAAAAGCTGCCCTGTGAAATACTGGATTCCCAAAACTATATAAAGATTGTGGGGGAAAAAAAGGAAAATTTGGATTCCCAAACTATATAAATATTGCCAAAATGTTTCAAAACGTACTGTTCTGTCCCCAATCCATGCTGGGTTAAATGCCTCATGGTTGTGATGTCACTACCATGAACGCAATTTTTGCCATGATATGTATGTACAGATCAGCCAATCAGATTCACTCTAAAGGATAAAGAAGTGTTGGAAATCGTTATGTAAAAATGAATTATGACTTTTTTTTTTAGTACTTCAGCGATGAAATTAAAATACAAGAACAACTTTTGGACTTCTTATTCCATTTAAACCCCTTCAGAAACAAAAACAAAAACAAAAAGAAGAGAAAAGAAGGAAGAAGAAGAAGAAGAAGAAGAAGAAGAAGAAGAAGAAGAGAGTAGTAAGATGTAGTAAGTATTATGGGCTCTTTAAAAGATGACTATGAAAAATTTACATTAAACAAGTAATTGTGTCCACAGATCATCTTATTATGAACTGGAAACAATAATAATAATAATAATAACAACTTCTGTGTGCTTTAGGAAAACAGGCCCAGGAATGAAAAGATTTGTATAAACTTTTTTTTTTAATCTTAAATCTTCTATGGAAATTGGGCAAGGGACCACATGAAAATATTCAGACAATTATTTCACAGAGCTCCATTTAACTCGGGATTATATACGATATGCTCCAAATGTGATGAAGATACACAATCATAGGGCATTTTAACACTCATTAGATTATCCAGATGTTTGCTGGTTAGCCTACTTGTAAGACTAACTCAGAGCTCTGGCTTGCGATGCCGCAGTAAAAGTTCGGCGACGCTTAAATGAGCCTAAATGAGTGTGGCTGCTGCATTACATTCAGCTAATCAGGTGAGGGCTAGAAGAGAGACTTTTAATTTGCCATAACCAAATCCATGTAAACATCATAGGACCAGGCAGGTGCAGTGAGCAGAAAGCGACTGTGTGGATTGTGTGGACTCATGGTGTGACGCTTTGGTTTAGTTCGAACCAAGCAATCGTAAAAAATTAACTAATGGGAGGAGTCTGGGGAGAGTTAACAGATTTTATTTCCGCGTCCCCTCTTTCGTTAGCGTTCATACTTGATTTTCATACAAACATGATTTAAAAAATTCAAGAAATTGAACAGAGTTAGATAAAAGACAGAACGTTTTAGACCGACTGATGAATTGGAGAGAGCTTTTGTAGGAAACATCTACAAACAGGCTCTGGAATCACCCGAGGTCCACACCAAAGTGCGAATGCTGCGTTCTCACCTTTCCAAAGACGTGTGGACTGAACGCTGCATATGTTAGCGCACACTTCTGACCTTCACTCAAGTCGGAACGGCATTTTCCGAAATCAATAAATCCGCTCTTGAATTATACATGCATCAATCTGCAGAACAGTGGCGTAGTTTATATGCAAAAGCTGACCTAAAATATTCAGCTTTGGCTATGAATTTATTTGATCAATTTGCTCTTCTGAGGAAAGAATAGGAAAAATGATTCAAAGTCAAATGACTCAAGGAGTCATATTAAGGATAGTTCTAACCCGGTATTATTTCGGAGCGGCCCCGAGTCAGCTGAAGGCGAGAAAACTATGACGGCATTGATTTTTATCAAGCCGAGCGCCATGGTGGTATAAAGAAGCGTAAGCGTGGCCCGGCTTCGAGGCCACTTCATCACATCTCTCCCAGCGTGGCACCTGCACCCCGCAGGAAGGGAGAGACTGATCTGACTGTGAGATTGATGAGTCTTGTTTACGAGCTACAGAGGAGCTCCCTCAATTCTTGGAGTGTATTAAAAGCAACATTAGAAGCCTTATTTCAGAAAATAGATCCACCGCAGATTCGCATTAAGAGGAAGTGGAGACAGATGAGGCTACGTCCAGTCAGCGAATTGTAATAAAATTTTAAGGAGGATATTGGGTTTAAACGCCATCTCTCTTAAAAATCATCATCCAGCCAGTCTGTACTGTAAAGGTAAATCATGTTATTAATGCTACATAGTGTAGTCTCTGTCAATCGAGCAATCAAGCCGTGCTTGCACCGTTGTTTGCACCGTAGGACTTCATATTACCTTCTCACGATTTAGCAATTTTAAACAATCGTGATAAAAAAATCTGGAATCATCCGGAACTGACAGGCTAAAGAAAGGAGCATTTCCACCATTTCAGGTTTAAGAAGAGAGTACCGGAGGGCGTAATAATATTACCAGCTGTGTAGCTGGGAACCGTTTGCTTGCAGCTGCAATCGTAAAGCTCAGCTGGATGATGGATTTTTAGGTGATTCTGCAGTAATGCACCTTAAACAGGAAAAAAAAGCATAACATAATCGGTTGTCTCGTGTCCACATGGACGACATTTTCACTGTTGCTGCTGTGCAAAGTGTGTGAACGTGTCTGCGGTGACTGGCAGTGCCAGTGCTTTTAATCACTTTTTACTTAGCATCACCATTAACCTTATGTTGCAGTGTTAGTTTTGACACTACTATGTTGGTTTATTTCATCGTTTTTTTTCTCTCTTGCAGCCATTTTTGGTTGAAATTTTTAGATAACATCCCTAGCAAATATAGTGAAATGATTTTAAATATCTAGTTGTCTAACTTGAGCAAAATTGATCCGTTTACTCGAAAGCGAGGAAGCCCCGGGAGCATGTGAGATGGGGGGAGGGGGCGGGGCTTCCTGGTAGTGTCAGTTAATACTGCAGAGATCAAAACATTTGTGCAAACCATTCCAGATTCAAAGGTTGATTGGCTAATCTCTTATTTTATTTGAAAGAAAAGGACTGCTCTTTTGGCACATCGTGGAGTGATAACTCTAGCGTCCTCTGATTGTGGAACTCTACACAAACTATAAATCGTGGCGCTCCTACACAAACTAGAGGAAAATCCCAGGCTTCCACACGATACGATACACTTTCGATTCTTAAAGCAACAATATAGTTGATGATAGCAGTGAATCTGCTAGGTTACTACGTAGAGAAAGACTTTTTAAGTGTCAGAGTTACGGACAAATTACCTTCCTAGCATATGACATTACTTACAGTTAATTGTAATTATCAGTCTAAAATACCAGTTGTAGCCAATCGTAGCCTTTTCAATCGATCCGTCAATCCAAATCGCTTTATCGTTACACTCTTAAAACAGTTTTAAGGTTCGGTATTATAATGTAAGTAGCTGGAGTACACGTCACTACATACCGTAGCAGCGGAATATCGTGTAGAGACAATTCAATCACGTTACACAAGACTAATAAGGTCAATATAGAAGTGGATTAAAAATCATTTAAATTCCATTAACACACGTTGACAAGCCTCCCAATTCACTATGAACCATCCGCAAAGTGTAACCTAGACAGATGATGCTCTCAGGCATGTAAAAACACATGCGAACTTAATAACATCTACAAAATAAAACATGTATATTTACTGACAAGGTCTACGGAGGAATGGAGGATGAATATGGGTGTGAAATCCAGAAATTGTATATATTACATATGGTTTGATTTTGCAGCTACAGTGTGAATTACCGCAGCTGACTGTCGCTTCGAGGATGGCGACTGTGTGTGTAAATTCACACAAATGAAGGGCAGGTACTAAATTTGAAGAAAACAAAGAAAGACTGCCAGTTGAAAAGAAAAAAAAAACATTCGTTAAGTTTCAAGAATGAAATTATGCCTTAGTAATGTTAAATATTTAGATATTCATCGCACATTCCCACCTCTGACGCTGAGAGTCTGAGAGATGTTTATATCGTACTTTAAACAGTTTTCTGATGCATCTCACGGCCTATAATCGGCGTTCTAAATGAGTTTCATTTTAGTTTTACACTTTCACAACTCTGTTTGACATCCGACTTCACCATGTGCATCAAGTAATGAATAAAACACAATGAGGCGTGCTGTTATAGGAATAATCAACGACGGAGCAGAGATACCATACGCTGATTAATTTCCTATAAACCGGAAAGCCAGATCATGCTGATTGATGACGTACTCATTTTCTATAATCACAGGTCTATCGTTAGAGGATCTTCATTGGAAGACCTAAAATGGAGGACACCTTTTATCGGATGTTCTGTTATAGATTTTTACTGGGATCCGTGTGACAAGTAATAATCTTACAAGACAGCTGAAATCGCAGAGGTTTTTTTTTAGCTCGTCCCACTGCGTTAGCCTGAAGTGCGCTACCTGGTTTCCCTTTCAGAAAAGGAGAACCTCCTTACAAAGCTAAATCTCTATTTTTAATATCGCCAAGATATACGTAAAATCCCCAAATTGTAACTTGGACATATTACTGTAGATGTACCAAACTAAAGGACGTTTTATCTGTCCAATTGAATCCAGATGTTGAAATGGTGAGAAGTAGTATGTAGGTGATGTTTTCCTGTCACACGTGGCTCTTTGGAGGAATCCTGACCAGATTCTTTGCCCAAGACAAAAGCAGTGAGCTCTGTCCCATGATGCATTGTTTTATAATTTACTTAAGAACATATAAATAAGTTTAAAATAATTACATGCAAAGATTAACGCATGAAAAAGGATGATATATCTGAGATATTTTGACCTCTTCTTGGAATATAATAGAAGCCATTTGTCTGTCATTTATATGCAAAAGAAAACGCGGTGGCTGAAAAGAAACTAGAGAAGCACAAAGGCATGCAGGATCCAAGGATGGTCGGCTAGACTGCAAGCTTCCTGTGAGGGACAGTACAGGAGCTCATGACGCGTTATGATAACGTGGTTAGGACATCTCTGTGTCACTGCGTCCTGCCCCCTTTTCTTCACAAGGTGGAAAGAGTTCGAGCTTTTCTTTCCTTTTTTTTTTTCTCACCCCCTGCATTCAACCCAGCAGCAGGAACATCTCTGAAGGCTACAAACTCCCTCCTTTCCTCCCTCCCTCCCTCCCTCTGTCTCTTCCTCCCTTCTTTCCTTCTTTCCTTCCTCCTCCCATGTCCACTTCATTCATTCACTCCCCTCACCTGGCACGTCGTCTTCAAAATCCAAATCGTCTTGGCCCTCTTCCTCGTTGCTCAGCGATCCGGGCATCTTCACCGCATAACACACACACACACATACACATACACACGCGCGCGCGCGCCCTCACGCACAAAAATTACATCCGTGCGTCCGGGGGGGTTTAAAAAAAAAAAAAAAAAAAAAAAAAAAAAAAAGTCGCACAAACTCCCGATTAAGCAACGCCTTTTTAAAGGACTAGATGAAGAATTTAAAAAAGGGGGACAGCTGAAGGTGAGGATTTTTTTATTAGATTTTTTTTTTTTTTTTACTAAAAAGCACAAAAAAAGCTCTGGAGGTCTGGAGTCGCTCCGGTCTTTTCTTTCCCTCTTCCTCCTCTATCCAAAAATCCTCGAGTCTGAAAATAAGAGACGAAAATGGAACACACATGCCCAGCTCCAGCTCGTGACGTCTGGTCTGTTGCCATGGCAATCCATCCCATAATTGCGCAGGCAACTAGTTAGTAGTGCTGCCCTGGTAACCAGGTGTTACTAGTAGTTAGCGGGAGCGCGTGAGTGGTATCTGTGTATAAGTGTGTGTGTGTGTGTGTGTGTGTGTAAACAGCGCCGCGTGCCCCCTCATCTCTCACGCGCATTGTCCCTCTTTTTTTTCCTCCCCTCCCCGGTCGAGTGGGTCCGCGCGCGCGGAGAAAACGCGGGAGGTTACGTCGGGATATACGCGGAGAAAGTTGTCTCGTGCCAGCGCGCGGAAACGGAAAGCGAGCAGCCAGGCGTCTTTGCGACAGTTAACGTTAGGCCTTCAGGATGGATAACGCGCCCCTTTTGTTTGGATCACATGATTCCTTTTCTTTCATCCGGAGCTCGTGCATTTACAGGTGTCCGTTAATATAGGATGCGCGAGGAAGAATTTTTTTTTTTTTTTAATGCTGTTATTTCAGTGAAGGGCATCCTGCTTCTGTGTTTATTTTAGCTTAGCTTAGCTCTGTGGAAGCCAACATGGCCCCGGTACCGGGACTTTGAGATTAAAATAAACAGACGTTTAATAGGCAAAGATTCTGTTCCGCGCGCGCGCATGGCTGCTGCTGCTGCTGCTGCTCGTTCTACACAGCCGGCTGCAAGTCACGAGCGGTTGTCAAGGTTACCGCAGCTGGAAGGCGCTCGAGACAAAGAAGGGAAAAAACGCACGAGCACTCTGTACAATCAGCAACAGTCTAACTCTTAATGTTTATCCACTTTTTTTGTGTAGATTTTATATTCAGTTTTAGGTTATCTTCTTGTCTTTATTATTTTATTATGTATTTTGAAATGAAGCGGGTTGGGATATTATAAAGAAGAAAGAAAAAAAGTGCTATATTGTTATTAAGAATGTATAATAAAGCATATTATAATTACAAAAGTGGTAGCTCAGTGGTTAAGATGTTGGACTCCTGATCGGAAGGTTGAGAGTTCAGATCCCAGCACCGCCAAGCTGCCACTGCTGGGCCCTCGAGCAAGGCCCTTAGCCCTCAACTGCTCAGTCGTATAAATGAGATAATTGCAAGTCGCTCTGGATAAGGGCGTCTGCCAAATGCCATAAATGTAAATGTAAACAAAAGGAAGCTGTAGTGGGTTATATACTAGTACTACTACTACTAATAATAATAGTCGTTGCTATTTTTTCTGACTGTAATGTTAACATAAATAAAGCTTAAAACTTAAACTTAAAAATGTTCTACATTGTTATTAAGGATACTTTTTTCTACTTACATGTATATTACAGCATATTACAAATACAATAGTAATTTTATATATATATATATATAAAAAAAAAATAGTTTTAATGTTGGTTTTGTATTTCATAACTTTCTAAGTAGCTCTACTGAGCACAATTTATTCTTAAATACACTGTATGGTCAAATGTACGTGGACACCTGACCATCACACCCGTATGTTTTTCTTCTCAAAGCTGTTGCCACAAATTTGAAAGCACACAATTGTGTAAAATGTCTTTGCATGCTGTAGCATTACAATTTCCCTTCACTGGAACTAAAACCTGTTCTACCATGACGACTCCCCTGTGCACAAAGCGAGCTCCATGAAGACATGGTTTGCCAAAGTTGGAGTGGAAGAACTGGAGTGTCCTGCACAGAGCCCTGACCTCAACCCCACTGAACACCTTTGGGATGAACTGGAATGCCGACTGCACCCCAGACCTCCTCATCCGACATCAGTGCCTGACCTCACTAATGCTCTTGTAGCTGAATGAACACAAATCCCCACAGCCTCACACCAAAATCTAGTGGAAAGCCTTCCCAGAAGAGTGGAGCTTATTATAACAACAACGAGGGAATACATCTGGAATGTGATGATCAGCAAGCACATATGGGTATGGTCAGGTGTCCACACACCTTTAGCAATTAGTTTATCTCTGAAATCCTCTATCGTTTTTTTCCCCCAACACTCCTTACATGAGCTCAAGTTTGAGTTTACATTTTTCTACTTACCTGTTTACTGGCACGTTCTTCACATTAAATTTAGCTGCTATACATTTCATTTTTATTTCACTTCACTTTGTATCACACTTCACCACTATATTTGTGACAAACTCTGACATTTGCTCCTATTCTCGCTGACATTTATATGTAATGTTCTATACACAAAAAGTTTATTATCGGTGCTTACAAATATTATACAGTGTTATAAACAGCACCTCTAAGCACACTGGTCTTTTTTCCCCTCAAAGCTAAACTGCACACCTTCAGTTATTGAAAATGAAAAAAGGTGCAGTTACCAGCACTCTTATTCTTAGAATAACAGTTAACATGTTCTGCTTATTATTTAAAGCAAAGGAGCCACAAGAACCCCAAAGTCAGCCGACGATCCCTCGCTTTACAATACCCATAACCCTGTTCAGAAAAATTCTTATTCACGTCACACAGAAATCACCTTCTTTTCATATTCAACCAGTCAGTACGCAAAATGAAGACAGAGTCCAATTCTTTTGAAAATTTATTAATTTTACAAAAGAACAGCATGGGTTTAATCCTCGTCCTCTTCCTCCTCCTCGTCCTGGTTGATCTGGAAGTAGCGCAGTTCGTAGCTCTCCTTGGTGTTTGCCACGACGCGCAGCCAGTCTCGCAGGTTGTTCTTCTTCAGGTACTTTTTGGTGAGATATTTCAGGTACCTTTGGAACAAGAGAGGAGACAAACAGGCTCAGAAATGTAATGAATCCACATGCATATCCAACATGAACACTGAAATTAAGACCACATAATTATTGTATACACTTTATTTACAAAAAAAAAAACTAAAAAAAAAAAAACCCTGCAAATATAATGTGTCAGGAGTTACACTGCTAACAAGAACATCCTACCAGGCAGAGAAAAATTACCACCATAAAAACTCTAGTGGATGAGACAGCTGCTATTTGTTCCAGATGTGCACCAAGCAACAGTGAGAAAACAGCGAGGCAAGAGTAAAATTTTCTTTGAAAGAACTAGACACCATGGTCCCTCCCACTAGCCTCACGTAACTGAGGATCATGAATTCCCAGGACAAAGTTCACCAAGGCACGGTAACAGCTATCAGAAGCAAGCACACCTTTTTCACATCTCGTGTCCTTTCCCTTTCAGTGAATTTGCTTTTCTGTCTTTTTTTTAGCTGAAAAAGCTGAAAAGTAGTAGTCGAGGTCTCTCATATTTGTAGCAAGGGGTCAAAAATCGTAAATGCTACGTCTAAACCATCTCTGATACAGACAGTGCAACACATGGAAATCTAACAGCATTGCCTTATGCATTACACCTTAAATCTTAACAGCAGCCTAAAACTGCTTTAATCCTGAGCAGGTCCGTGCGAGGCTGTTTCACACTGCACATATCTGTCTCCTACCCTCACCAGATTTTAATCACGTGTATTTACACTTCTATTCAAGGGCGTCTCGGTTTAGCCAGATCACAATGCCTGCATCATACCCAACACGCATATAAGCCCCCAAACCTCGACCGCAAACTTCCTGTTTCCTGAGGAGAACAGCCAAACTTGCGCGAGGTGACAGGAAGGCCCCGGTAACTTATACGCACTCTTTACAACCGTGGTGAGCAGAAAAGCATCTCAGAATGTACGTGCCTTTGAATCTTGAGGTGGATGGGCTACGACAGCAGAAGACCACATCAGGTTCCACTCCTGGCAGCCAAGAACAGGAATCTGACACTACTGAAACTGGACAGTTGAAGACTGTAAAAAAGACCAGGAGATTTTTTTTTTTCCCCCTCTATCCAGATGTTTGGGTGAGTCTGTGCCAACAGTAGCCTCAGATTCCTGTTCTTGGCTGACAGAAGTGGAACGCGATGTGGTCTGCTGTCGTAGTTATAATTAAACATGTATAACTCACTGCTGACTTTCATTACTCCTTGACAAGAAATAAAAGGTGGATGCTTGATGACTTCAGTCAATGAAACCTAGAAAGTGTTTGGAAATTTTATTTAGTTGTATGGCACTGAACTTCCCCTTTTACTTGTCATAACATAGTTCTGGGTTCTCGCACCTATAGACAACTACAAAAAGCAAAATAGAAGACTGTAAGAAGCGCAGCAGGCTTGCAAGACGTTCTTAGTCATAGCTCCCAAACTAACCTCTTAGAGAAGGGGATGTCTGAGGTCACTGTGATCTTGCTCTTGCTTCTTTCGATGGACACCACGCCACCACCCAAGTTCCCAGCTTTACCATTCACTTTGATGCGCTCCTGCAGGAACTGCTCCTACATGGAGAACGGGAGGGGAGGGAAAAAAAATCATCTGCTTGCCTATAAATGAGTACATTTACATGCACACCAATAATCTGATTCTCTGTTTTTTTTAAATACATGATTCAATTGGCTATGGAAAAAAACAAAAACACATTTACTCTTTAATCTTTAGAAAGCACTTTATCTTGGTCAGGGTGGCAGCGGTTCTGGGGTCTATATCCCAGGAATTCTCACTCACTCTCACACACACACACGGTCAATTTAGAGTCCACACTCCACCTACTGGCATGTTTCTGGGAAAAAAAACGGAGAACTTGGAGTATACCCACGTGGTCCAGCAGAGAACATGTTAAACAGTAACTCGGGCTCAAGATCGAACCAGGGACCCTGGAGTTATGAGGCAGCAATACTACCCACTGCACAGCTGTTTTAACACAACTGGATTTCAGGTTAATCTGATATCTTTCACTGTTCTTCATACAGTAAGTGCATGTGTAAGTGACGTCTGTGTTTGAGTACAAGTATTTAAAAAAAAAAAAAAAAAACCCTTAAGAACAGCATCAGGTGCAATTTGAAACCTTGAAGCACCATGTTCTCGAAGTCTAACACTTTTTAGGTCATAAATCACATATCCTGTAAACTTCTGTGCTCTCCACGTGCCCCAGTTTCCCTGTAACATCCCAGAAATCACACTAGTAGACCTTTTTTTTTTCCCCCTCCAGATTTCTTTGCTAAAATTCCACAGAGTGCATGCGTGAACCGGGCTCTAATATAAAATCTGTTTAGGCTGCATGACAGATCTGTATACGTACAAAGTTGGCAGCGTCCATGATGCCATCCTCGACAGGGTGGGTGCAGTCCAGCGTGAACTTCAGGACCTGCTTCTTCTTCTTGCCACCCTTCACTACAGGCTTCTTCTGCAAATACAAGACCGAGTGACGGATGACTAAACAGACCATGTCTTTGGACGATCACATCAGAAACAGCAGAGGAACCGACGAACAGTTCTGAAGAGCTGATAATGTGCAGGATTAGTCTCAGAAATGCATTGGGAAGAAACTCTCTTGTCTCTTGTTATACAAGGTTTTGCTTATAAGCCAATCACAGTTAGGGAAAAATGGCTCACATGCTTATAACATAAGCTTATAACTTAACATTCTAACATTTCTTAGAGTTTATAATTTGTTATATAGCACGTTTATAGTATAGTTTATATCAAGGAAAATATAAGGGCATAAACATACACTTTTGCTCCCATCCTACATTCATAGCTACACCTCTATCACTAGACAGCATGTCATTTATATGCATGTTAGCCTGGCTTTAGCTTGTCTCAATCCCAACCAACTCTCTATTAAACAGAACAATGCAACATATATAAAGTAAATCCCATCATTCAACACCTTATCTAGTGCACTTAGACTGAGAATAATGATGTATTTTTGGCTTCAGCCTTTCATTACAACCAACAACGTGGTTTCCTAGGCCTCGTTTCAGACCCACTATAAACAAACGCTGATAAATCCGCAGTTTTTGTGTGTAACCGGAATTTAATCACGTAGAATATAAGGTGAGGGGTTCGAATACAATCTGTAACATTTTTAGTCCCCAAACCAGGACGAGACACGAGATATTCGGCGCTTTTCAGGCACCTATTCGTACTTACAAGCGGAGCCATGGCGGACTCTTTTGGCAGAAAGGGAGGAGGAAGGGCGCGCATGCGCTTTGAGCGCCTGTCAGTGAATCGATCACAGATCTAATCGAGGCGCTCCAGGAAATGTAATCGAGTACGTGAGAGAAGTTAGTCTGTTCGTGTTCATTTGTTCATAAGTCATTTTTGCTTATAGAAATGGTCAGGAAAGATAAAAAAAAATATATTTTTATTTATCAAATCTATTTAGTTTGCCCCACAGTACAAAAGATGTAAGGAATAAATCATTCAGAGCTGCACTGTTAGAGGAAATAATCAAGGATTGTGATGATGAAGAGTTTCTCAGAAGTTCATTAGTGTTTTATTCCTCTTATACCGCAACAATTTGCCAAAAGAGTTACTTATTAATGAACGAGTTTGTACATTTTAACTGTTTATTATATTTAATTATAAAATTAATCTCACCAAAATCATGGATCTGTACACCATCAGGGCTGAGAGGAGAGCAGTGAAAATTGCTGCTGATCCCAAAAACTCAAGCAGCCACGTCACTGCCAAGCCGCCATCACAGAGGCGCTGCAGGTCCATCACCTCCTGAACCACACGCCACCGGCACCGTTTCGTTTCAGACACTATCCAGTTACTCAACCACCCCACAACATGGCAGCTCCTGCAGGAACTGCTCCTACAGGGAGAACACAAGGGCAAATAAAATCTCATCAGCATTCACACTGTCTTTTGTCTCATGCCTGGTCTTTGTGTAATCGTAGCACTATTGCAATGTCTATTGTCTGATGTCATGTCCAAGTCTTGACTTTGGTTACTGCACTGTCTGATCCTGCTGCACTATTTGGTTATTCCATTGTCTGTTGTTGTTTGCTGCACTGTTTAATGTTGCACATGGGCACCAAAACCTCAAAGCACAACTCACAGGCAATAAAGTGCTTCTGATTCTGATTCTTAATGTAGTGGAACAGGAGAAGTTAGAACCTCTTATCTTACGTTTTCTGTCTTTCCCAGGATGAACTTACATTATGTAGATCATCTGACATTTAATTTCCTGTGTAAGTTCTTATTATTGCAATGATAATAACCTCTCTTAAGACAAAAAAACACAGCCTGTCATGTAAGCGAGAAAATGTAAAACCGCCTGCCAGGAAGACTTAAAGTTTCAGCGTTACTATTCAAAGCACTGACACTGGAGAAACGTCAAATAAATGACTCCTCAGAGAAATTTTCTATGTTTTTATTCAGTTTATGTTTTTATTCAATTTATGTTTATGTCCCTGTATATGATGTTACTATAGAAACAACATATTAAAACGAGTGAATCGGTCCAAATCTATGATTTACAGTCAGAGCTGCTGTTATAGAAAATTAATGAACACCTTCTGACTGATCGTAATTTAGAACTCAAGAATTCTATGGGATAAAAATGCAAATAAAATACTATATAACAAACATATTCGACACAGCTTCACAGAGAATCTTTATTAGCTCAGTGAAAGTCAGGTACATCAAGTCAATATGACTCTAAACATTTTTTTTTTTTTAAAAATTCTATTTATATTCTATAAAAATTCTATTTATTTTGCTATTTATTTTGCTATTTTTGATTTGGGTTATATATAGCTAGTTAGACCATCTTTTAATGACAGCTACTTTGTTTTTGCTAGACAGATAGGACATTAGCTAGCTAATTTACAAGTCAACATGATCACGGAAGAAAATCTCTTCATCTACGTCATGCCGAGTGAAAGTGATTAATAGTAATAATTAATTAATAGATAATAGTAATCACAATCAAAAATGAATATTCTAAAATCAGTAGCATGCAATACATGATATTTTGAGCTTAAACATACGAGAATGATCTATACTGTAGTTGAATTTTCTTAAACAATGCAATTTTGCTTGCAAAACGATGGTTTCAAAAGTATTGGTACCCAAGAAAAAACCTCTACAGACAAAACATAATCCTGATTGTATTTTTTTTTCCTTACAACAAATCTCTGGAAGCATACAGTAGAACAGATCTTGGATCAGCTCATCCTTATTTTCATACCAACCTTCAATGTTGTGTCCTAATGTAAAGCTGCTTGTTTCCTGAATTGCACTGCTGATTGGCATTTTCTGTAGATAGACATGCTGCAGGCGAACAGATGGACTCCCCTGAGCGCTAATTACCACAAAACAGAACTGCATGTGTACAGAGGGAAAGACAATGCTGTCGCTTTCCATGCACAGTATAGAGCTGGGTGCGAAAGTTTGTACACCCGTACTGTGATGACATTTATTGCAAGTTTGTTTCCACTGACCTTCCTTCATTATTACAAGTAACAAAAATGGTCAAAATGCCCATCTTAGGATGAATAATGAAACAATCAAGCTGATTTTTAAAAAATATGATATAAATGTTATAACTATAGACTTTTATTCCTACATTTTTTTTATTCCTCTAAGGACTATTTCTGGTCTCCCGTGGCTTGTTTTATGTGAATTCACACCCTAATGAGACACATTAACTGGAGCATGTCAACACGGATGAGTTGCTAATAAAGATAACCACACATTAGGGTTAGATTCAATATGTACTGTAGGTCCAGGAAATGAGTATTACATGAACATTTTTGAGATAAGCTGTAACATAGGAGTCATGTTTTCACCCAGAAAGTACGAGGGATATAAACTTTTACTTTTACTTGAATAGTTTACTGACATACAGTACCTCAAATGCATTCCTGGATAATAAAGTGTAAAGGTTTGTATTAAATTTTGATAAATGAACTGTAAATGATTAAAAACTAGACCCTAATGTAGTATGTAAATTGTTTCATTAAAAAAGTTTTTGTGGATACAGTCAGAAAGCATTTAAAAAAAAAAAGTATTTTCTGTACATGTATGGTAAGCACACAATCCCAATTCAATTAGCAAGGAATACTTTACTCTGAGGAATGGAAGGAATGGAAATTATTACAGAAGCTCTCAATCAAAACCAGCCTCAGTGGAAAGATGCCAAGCTTGATTGGTCCCATTTGCGTGTTCACTAAGCAAGGCTGGTACCAGCTGGGGCTCACTGACAAAAAGTCTATTCGGACTTCAGAGAATTCAGACATCCAATTTTGATTCATATTCCTGACTGTAGAACAATTGTTAAGACGGTTTCAACTCTTTTTAAAATGACTAGTTAGAGTTAAATTATATACATCTCATCAAACAGTGGACTTTTTAGGTTGTGCTTCACACTGTCCCATTAAACCACCCCTCACATATTTTCTCTCAGCATTTGATGAGAGTAAATATTAACTAAACTGATGAGAATTATTACAGAGGAAAAACAAGATATGAAAAAACTAAGCAACTTCCACTGGCAGTGTAACATTAGATATCATATTACTGTCTCTGTCAGCTAATATATTGCATTGATATGTTAGAATAGTTGTGTATATAACACAGAAATATGCAGGGTATATACACATTTCCAAAATCACCATATCAATGTTTTAAGTTGTATCATATCTGTGCATTTTTATTGAGCAATGATATTGTATGCACACAGTATACATACAACTTATACCTATACAGTATACCTACCACTGTGTCAGGTTAGGAACCTTAGGTAATATAATATTTAAAGCTGCAAAAATCTTTTTTTTTTCATTTCTTAGTAGAGCATGTGTATGTAGAAATGAATAATAATAATAATAATAATAATAATAATAATAATAATAGTTTAAGGCATTGTCTCAGAACATGTGTATCATGTGTATTACATAGCTGAAAAAAGAAACTCAGTTTGGAAATCTGCCTTTATACATGTAATTTCTTAAATCAGACCAAAATTTTTATTGATCTCATACTGAAAAAAATGAACAAAATGTTTCTTCCATATGTGCTGCATACACAGTTTGTGGAGCTACACAATGACACTCACAGTGTTACACCACCCTCTACTGGATCCAACCATATCCAACATAAATCATTTTGGCTGATGGTTTATACCTTGGCATGCACATCCATTAAAAAAATTATATATATATATATATATATATATATATATATATATATAATATAAAATAACTGAATTATTTAGTAGTGCTGTTGCTGTGTGATGTCATTCAATGTTCTCTTTGACAATCTAAGGTTGTGAATAGATTCTGTGATATAAAAACCGATATTGGTTTATTTTGAAATTGTTCCAGTCCTGTACAAAATACAATAAGCATGAGGGGGAAAAAAAACACTTTGGGGTGTGTTGTTATAGGAAAATACTCAAAGATAGCATGTTGTGATGAAGCTGAGTTACTGTTACCGTCTTAACTTTGATAATAAAAAAAAAGAAAGAAAAGAACAGAAGATAAGGTTGAAATGAGGTTCAACTGAGATACTGTTCAAAAGATATGAAAAAGGTTGAAGGCAGTTATAAAAACAAACAGTGGGACAACATGTCCGTACAGAATATTTATAATCATATTCATAAAGGACGATGCTCATTTTTATACAGATTTATAAACATATTTGAATGGGGGTTATCTCTGGGCATCAACAGTTTTGAAAAATTAAGCGGTCCTTCAAATTACATGGAACCAGTTGATGTGGTTCAGGCGCCGCACAAGGATGCCTCCTGGTCAGATGCCGCTAGAGATGTATCAGACCCAGGATCTGCTAAAGAGATTACATCTTTCAGTTCAGCTGGGAGTGTCTGGGGATCCCCTATAAGGAGCTGGGATCTGTGGCTGTGACTAATTTGTGGATAGAGCAGTCTGGACTGACCTTCTCAACCTGCTGCCACCACGACCCCCACCACTAAAAGCAGAAAGAAAATGAATGCTAAATGAAGTGGTCCTGCAATTTTAACAGTACTCCTTATGGTTGCCATCAAGCCCACTCTCTGAAATGAATATAATATACAGTATATATGACTTGCTGTTGAAATGAAGTGTGCATATGCAGCACTTGCCTTCTCCTTCACCTCTACAAACAGCAAAGTTGCTTCAGACATCAGCCTGGGAGGCTATTCTCCTGCTCAAGGCCATGCTCAGAGAAGTACACTCATTTGCATGCACCCTATACCCTCTACACATCCTATTCAACAGCATGCAGGCCAGACTTCTCACCAGGAGGGGGCAGAAAGCGTGCACAGATTTCCGAAGTATCAAGACATGGTGCTCATGTACAATGTTTCAGAGGACGATATATTTTTATTTACAGATGAATATATACATTTTTTAGATACAGTTAAAAGGAAATGGTATAAGGCTAGCTTAAAATTGTACTAATTTAGATTATGTGATATTATAGATTTGCCCATTTCATTTCTAAATAATTTACAATTACAGAGAAGAACAGGATTCTGTTAAAAGACAACCAAAACTGCCTAAACTGATTTCCTCAATGAGATTCTCAGTGATCTTCAGTCCAAAGACACATAATATGTAAGGAATTAAAAAGTGTGTTGTTGAAGTAGATTATTTACAGGAATGCACAAAGTCCTGTGTTACAAAAGTTACAGCTTTACCTCTCAGCTTTACTGGGGCCTCCTTCCATAAATGCTAAATAAACCTTTCCTCTCAGAAAATATCGCCATTAAATGATTACACATGTTTCTTAAATTCATTTATGCAGAGGATCTGCAATACAAGTACTTGTGAATTTGCTGTTGATAAAGAAACAATAAGATATTGTAGATAATAAGATATAAGCATTGATATAAACTTTGCAGACAGAATTACTGTCCAAGCTGCAGTCATAGAAAATTAATCAACACCCTCTGACCAGTAGGAATCACAATTTTGTGTGTTCAATTATGTAGTTCAGTGAAATGTCAGCCTGCTTCAGTGAAGTGTATTATGTCTTAAAGTTCACTGTTACTCCATACATGTTTTGACATGCTTTTGTTATAGTTCATCTACCATGCTATCTGGAGAGATGGATGTTATAGCACAGTGGTTATGGTTCCACAGGCTTGCCACTGGACTGGGTTACATTTCAGTGACTTCTTTAAATGAGATTTTTCAAGGCTCTGTCCTCCATCCCACTCACTCTACTGCCTGGAGACTCACCATGGCTGTCCTCTAGGAATCTAGATAAAGACTATTTATATCTGAATATCTCTGAATCAGTGTGTGCATAGGGTACACAGAGGTACAAATACTGATTGAGAAAAATAAATCCTGCACATACACAGCCTACCTTTTGGAAAACATTCCAGGTAGTTCAGCCCCTTAAAGTAAATTTCTTTCACGGGTGCAAACAATTTTGGAGGAGTGTCATTCATTTAATGTTACTATATGAGGTTCTCAACATTGATATCATAATAATGTGAATCAAATGTGTTTTCAATATCTCTATTTCTGTCCAAAGGGCTCAATTAACCATAACTATAAATGGATGGTCAGAACATTTCAGTTTTCCATGGTTGTTCCATGTTTTTTAATATCAATAAGATATCAGAATATCTCACAATCCTTTCCTGCAAAAAGACAGACAAAATAAAATCTTATTGCTTTTGAAGACAATTCCTAGTTGTTTCTCTTAACTCTGTTCACTTGAGAATCTGATTTGCAAATATAATTCTACACTAATCTAATCTAGCTAGCTAGGTAATGAGCTGATTTTCTAGCTAGCTAGATGGCTGGCTAGTTTTCAATGTAGCATTTTGTTCACAAAACGTGCCTATCAAATTTCATAAAGTCGATTCACATGAAATATGTCTACTATATGAAGGCATGTTTGAGTTTGCTAGCAAGCTCAGTGGTGACAGTTTTCTCTGTCTGTGGAGAATAGGCTAGCTAGTAAGCTAGATACATAACAAAATGCTTGTGAAATACTTCAGATAACATTATATCCATTCATTCATCTTCAGAAACTGATTTATCTTGGTCATGGTCACTGTGGATGAGTCTATCATGAGATCACTGGGCATGAGGCAAAAACATTATAGCAGGAAAAAGAAACAATGCCAGTATTTTGGCTAATTACTAAGTACTTTTCTAGAAAATATACTCCCACTCAGATTATAGGATCTTCCTCTAATTACTTGACTATTCAAATCCATTCTGTGTGGAAAGAAGTGAGACCTGACTGCTAATTAATGACTCCCATAATTAGCAGGTGTTGTGAATCTGAATTCCAGGCTTTCACTAATGAGCAGTTGTTGGTCTCAGTATAATATTCCTATTACACAAAGTTTGTAGAAGTTGACGGTTTTTGGTTTTGGTTCTGAGGTTTGGATTAAAGTTTTCTATAGGCTCAAGGATGCCTTTGAGGTGAGTCTAATGTGTGTTTCCTTTATTTTGGAATCTAGGTAAATGTTACAGTTTTTAATTATTTGCTTGTTTGGCAGGGTCTATTGGCTACTCCTGCTGAATGTTGCTGTGAACATCAGTGCTGAAACTGGTGAGTTCATTACAGAATTGTAATGTCTGTTAACAAAACATAATCTATATATTACATTAACTCCTTGCTCTGGTTCAGTTTACAGCTCTGGCTCTCAATACGGAAGTGAAATAGGAAACTTAGCTGAGGCCAAAAGGACTCCTGCGACAAGTGAACGCCTGCCACAGGAAGTTTCTTGCAGTGGTGTAAAGGGTCAAGGTCCTTGCTCTGAGATGGTATCGACAGGTGGCAGTAATGATCTTACTTTCCAAGCTGCTAGTTACAATGCCACTTCCTCTTCCTCTGGAGTGGCCTCACAGGGATCAAGGCATGACCTCTTGCAATTGGGAGACACCTATGGCTTGCCAGTTTTTGCCTCTTCCTTAAACTCTAGCCCTTCAGTCAGTGGTTCTAATCTGGTTCAAAACTTGCAGCCTGTAGTTTCTAGCGACAATGCTGAGTATGATCCCAGAACTCCTCATATTGCATCATATGGCTCAGTGTATAGACTTCTAAAACCACATGGTGCCTCCTCTAGAACTGCACCTTCTGCAAGCTATAAGCCTCATATTAGCAGTTCTGTGACAACAACGTCTAAGTCTATACCAAATGGCCAAAATGGTTATAAGCCTGGGTTCTCTCAGATTAGTTATGATGTCACTCAACAGGGAGAGGCTAATAACTCTGTGGCTGCTACATATTATTCAAGAAATAAGCCCTCACTAAGCAGCATGATGATCTCAAGTGGCCCCATGATAACATTTATTATGCCAAATGAGAGTAACTACCAACTTGTACAAACTATCAACAAAGCCCAGAGTAGTTATGAACCTGATGCATCCATTAAGCCACTGGTGACCGTTGACCAACCTGCTACTGAAACCTCTAAGCCTTTTGAGCATAGCCAAGAAATGATCTATCAAAGGCCTACTTCCCAGCCTCAAGTGCCAAATGAAAGCAGATGCCAGTGTCCTCAGACTGTTAAAAAGTCAATAGCTTCCCCCAAACCTCATTTGGCAAGTGAAAATCGATCAACTCCACAATCAAGAACCGCAGAGACTAGGTTTACACACCTGGGAAATGCCTACAGCTCAGTGGACACAACATACAAATCATCCAGTGTCAAGACAGCTCAAACTACCTATATGCAGCAAATAGCCCAGCAGCTAGCCAATTTTTCCCAAGATGATGTACATGATTCTAGTTCTACTATAGAACCAGTGAGTGGCTCTGTATATACAAGATCAGGGTATGTCTATGGCACATTTGTAAATACAGGTACCTCGATGTATGTGCCCCCTAGCAGTGCAAAGACAGTGCAAAGCAACTACATGCAACATTTCTATCAAGCTGGACTTTATTTCACCAAAGTTGTTTATGGTTCTTCTTCCTCTGCAGTGGCTTCAGGTGACTCAAGGGATGGTTTTACACAGTCAGGAAATGCATATGGCTCAGCTGATAATACCTATACCTCAAATTCTCAGCCCACTGCTAGCAGTTCCAATTTGTCCCAAAATCCATACTTCATAGCCAGGCAAGGTCAGAGCTCTTACTCTATGTTTAAGCCACTGCAATCCAACTACAAATCTTTTCCAACAAGTTATACACATATGCCATCCAATAGTTTCAATACTTCATTTTCTCAAAAGGATTCTGTTCAGGATTCTGAGCAGCTAAACCAAATGAGGAATCAGCTGTCTGATGTCCAGGCTGTAACTTCAGAAGGCTTTCAAACCTGGCACCATTATGGTTCTGTCTCGGTTTCTGACCCTGTCCAGGACAGTGATCGAAGTAAGCACCCTCAAAAACCTGATTCCCAACCTTTAGTATCTATTCAGTCTCGTCCATACAAACCTAAAAACCTGTTTGAGTATTTGTCAAGCCTGCCTCTCTCAGCTGAACAATCTGTATCCAGCAACTACAACCAGCTACAAACTGGACAATCAACTGGACAGTCAGAATCTGCCAATATGACCAATTATAACCCTATCCAAACAATAAATTTTACGTCTAAACCAACCCAGGGTTATCACAGTCCTGCCCCTTTACTTGTGTCCCAAGAAAGTGTTGGACTTGCTATGCCAAGGCCTGTTTCTGACCCTTTGAATAGTGGGTATGTTGTGGACCAGGCTAGTAATCAGTCAGTTGTCCTTGTCAAGCCTTCTCAACAATCTTTCAGGCCTTTTTCATCATTGCTTAGTAGTCCAGAAAGTCAGCCTGTATCTTCAGAAAGTTGGTATGGACCTTCACAACCAGATTCAGGATTTGCCCTGAGAGGCTCCAGGCCAGTGCTGAATTTCCAGAAAGTTTCATTTACCAGGCCACTCCTGTCTGGGTAGGGTTCATTCAGTCCTACCCAGAAAGAATATGATTCCAATCATAGTAACTACCAGTTGTCTTATGACCAGATGGTGATGGAAAAATGGCCCATTTCTACTCAAGAGTTTGTTTTGCCCTATGATCAACATGTTTCCCAAGAAAGCCATGGAGCATATTCTCCTGAAATTAAACATTCAAATAGTACATATAATGAGACTTCTACCGAAAAATAGGTTGGATTTCCTTAGCGGGGTGTAGGGCATGTAATGACCTTGGAACTCAAGACTTGCCTGTGTCTTTCTAGGTTGACCTGTCTCTGCAGCTACTTATTTAACTGCTGTCATGAATAAAGATTGCCTTTATGAAAAATGTTTTCTTAAATCTGTTTTATAGCTCGGTTCACATGTGGTTATACTGCTACTGACAAAGTTCAATATCCTATTTAAAAAAAGAGAATCCATCAGTAAAAACATTCCTACACGGTTGGGTGTCAGTTTGAAAAAAAATACAATGCCATAATGGGTTCAATAACTGGCTGTTAAAAGGATCCTTATGGCTTCTTGGGTTCCTATTCTGAAAAGGAACCCCTCTGAATAGATCTCCAGAGAACCTTAAAGATGGAACATGGTACTACTTCCATTTGTACTTATTTCCAGGATTGTGAGTGCACATCAAAATATTACATGGTTTAGAATTTAGGTGGAAAAGTATCAGAATATTTACACTTATATAGACAACACAGTGGTGACCTTTTAACATCCTGTTTGCTTTCCAGAGAGTTTTCATGGTCCTAATATTGGGTTTTGTTTTGTCTCATGCTGATAAAAAATGTTTTGTGTAAAAGTACATAGGAGCCAAGTGGATAACTTTTACACGATAGCCTCTCTTTGGAAATATAACTGAAAAAAAAAGTGTTAAAATGAGCAAGTAATACTACTACTCATTGAATGTTTTATATATTTTGTAGTTGTCTATGTTGTATGCCTATATGCAGATAACAAGTCTGACTTGACAAGTAAAAGCCATAGCTGTAACTATTCCTTATGCCTAAATGTTCACAGAGGAGATGTTGAAAATACAGGACATCAAGAAGGCAGCTGCAATATCCCAGAAATCATTATGCACTGTCAATCTTTAATGTAAATTTTATGTAATATAATGTGCTAGATGTTAGCTTTATCTAAGGGGAGCCAGGGGGATTAGGGTAATAATATCACTTGTATAATGAAGGGAGCCTGAGTCTGAGAGTGTTACAGATCATTCAAAAACAAAATTACAGCACTGCACCTAAATCAGCTCTGGGTGTTGGTTCCTGGTGGCCAAGGTCAGCATGATGGAAACAGGTTGTGCACACTGAAATGCTGTGTGAATAAAGTGGCAGAAGGGCCAGGAGTAACTAAATGCTTTGTAATGATTCCGACTCCCTGATATATACTTTTTATAACCAATTTCTGAGAAGCTCAAAGCAAAAATAGTTTTCGATAGGTCATCATGTGTGGAAGCACTCTGAGGTCTGGCCAGATGTATTACGGAACAAATATACGCCAAGTATAGGAGCTAGCATTTTGATTATAATCACTGTAATGTATGAACATTACAATCTCTTGCTTGTGCCTGGTTGGCATGGTCAGCATGTGGAACTAAGCATACTTGCATACCAAAGAGGAGTGTTGTGGAATGGCAACGTGTGAAGTGTTAAAGCTCGTCTAGCACCGGGCCCGCTCTATTTTAAGGCCTCTGGCAGGTGCTATAACGGTATGTTTGTGCAATAACAGTAACCTCTCCTTGGGATTTCTCATTCTCATTCCCGGAAACCTGCAGTGTTTGTTTCACCCTATCTATCGGCAGGAAGTATTGTGTACATGTAGCACGTATGCAGTTGTTGACTGATTGGGTTGTAGGTAACAACACAGAATTCTTTTACCCCCTTTTCTCTGAGGATATTGGATGACACAGGTGTCGTCAGCAACTTTCCACATCAATCATCCCTGGCTGTTTTCAGCTCTTTCGGCTTGACCATGGCAACACGCAGGCCTAGGGCACGTTCTGGCTTCTCTCACTATTTTTAACAGAATTACACAGAACTCTTCAGGATTGAGCTCAGAGCACAGGGCCGACATACAGAGAGGGCGGGCTGTGAGGCCAGCTTGTTCCGCCGCCTGTGACGATATCTTAAATTGGTATGGGTCAGGCGGAGTGTCCAAGGCTTACACATGACACGGGTGTGGGGCATATTGCCTAGAAACTCTCAAGGAACTCAACATTTGTGTGTTTATCCAACAGAAAACAGTGATCTTCATGATTACGGTAATCCAAATTCTGTTTTTATTTTAATAAATTGATAATAGTTTAAATCATATCCCTTAATATGAGTCTTGATTGTTATCATGATGTAATTGGCAGCTTTTCACTGTGAATAGTTCTATGGTGGCATAGTGTCCAATTTAAATGAAGTTAGCAATGTTGTTATATAATGTTATATAATGTTGTTGTTGTTATATAATGTTATATAATGTTGTTCAAGCTTCTACAGGTTCATTTTGTAGGATTCTTGCACAGGTCTGGAAACCTTTAAACACAAATTTTAAACAGTAGCAAGAAATTTGGTCAAGGAAAGTCTGTCAAGTTGAGTGGAAAATTACTAAACGTCTGGAATATTATCAGAAGAAAAAGATGAGAATCCTGTACTGAGGTTCACACCTTACATAAACTTTAATGAGATTGCTTTGCATTATCTTTATTATCTTTTATGTATTTAGTATCCACATGAGTACATTTGGTCGTGACTCCTTCTTGTAATACTTCCAAAGTTTTAATAGTAGTGTGAAGCTAAGATGCAGAACGTTCTTATAAAACGATCAATGCCAGTTCGTTCTACCATCAGAATGTGTGTACTTGAAATTATTTCACAGGATTTTTGGAGCAACAAATAAAAGAACCATCATGCTGTGATTTCCATCTCATACTAAGTCCTTCTTATTAAATGGTTCACATTTAGCATGAACTGTATATGTTGAGATAATTTCCATTCTCCATGTCTCTGGCTTGTCTTCTTCTCATGCTTCAGCCTTTTCAGTCCATGTCATCACTCTCTCTAAGTGCCATGCCTCAGGTCCCTTCTCTGGGACGTAGAGCCGCTTCACACCGCTACATCTGTACCAAGGTCCTATTGGCTGAGGGTGAGGAGACGCCCTTCACCGAGCACTGTCGCAACTATGAGCACAAGTATCAGGTGAGATTAGTGTTATTATTTAATGTGTGCTACCAAGTGACACACGGTGCACTCCTATAAGGTTCTCTAGATGGCTAGATGGTTCTAATTTGAATCTTTTCTAAAAGGAAAACTCTGTTATTAGGTTCCTCCAGGAGGACAAACTAAAGAACCTGATAGGGTGCTACACTTAGCCGTTTAGCCAGTAAGGTTTGTTTATTAAAGCTATTTGCCAAATCCTACTTTACGCGACAATCATAATTATAACTGTGTGTTACGAGGTGCATGTGGTACCATTTGAGTGAAATACTGTATATGCTGTCAATTTGAAAAATAAAAGAATCAAACATGATGTTTGGATACATACATACATACATACATACATACATTTTTGAAAATGAGTAACTAAAGGAAATTTTGTTTTAGACTCTCAGAAATTTGGATTTCTCAAGGGTTCTGTTAACCCTCTAAGGTTAAATCTAAAGTCCTAAAGAGTTCTTTGGCTTGTCCACTTAAGGAACCCATTTAGGTTCTGTGTTGAATAGTACAACAGAAGGTTTTCCTGATAGAAATCCTAGTAGGAGTCTGTTTATGGAGCAAAGAAACCTTGAGAAACAGTGTACTTGGAACCTTTTAAGAGTTCTACATGGAGAATCGAATGGTTCACCAAAGGGGGCAAATCAAAGAACTCTTTAGGGTGCCAGATGGAGCCTTTTTTCCAAATAATGTAGTTTATGATTAATGAAATACAAACGGTTCTTGTAATTGAATTACTGTATTTAGCAGGCATTAGTCTGTACTACAAAATATAAGTAGACTTAAGTAACAAATTAGTCTGAATTTTAAAAAAACTGAATACGCATACACGTTTCTGCTTTTTTGAAAACGTTTCTGTTTTTTTAGCTCAAGCAGTGGTCAGACTGATTGGCAGTTATTTTTGCTTTGCACTGATTTTATTTAGCTGAAAACATTGCCTTGCTGATTTCTTACTATTGCTTGCCGTACATATGGTGTACTAGCAGCCTTGTCCGCTGACACGCCTGTTAGGGTTTTCTTTATGAGCAATGTTGGATAACTGCACATAAACTTATATCTCCTTTTTGGACCAGATTCTACAGACAGAGATTCAAAAGCTGAAGGACCAGATGCAGGAGCTGCACAGAGACCTGACCAAGCACCACTCGCTCATCAACACGGACTCCACGGAGGAGATCCTGGAGAGATCTGTTCACATTGATGAACAGATCGAAGCACAGTACTCTGCCATGCAGACTTTGAGGACCATGTTTGAGGAGGTGAGGCTGAAGGATATCATGGAGCAGTTGCCATTACTGCTGCTGTTAGTGAGCAAAAACATAGCAAGGAAAAGTTCACCATGCAAATATCTATTAGTGGTTTCACCCAGCCAGGCCATTTTAAAAAGTCTAATAGTCAAAAAAAGAGACAATGTAATCTTGAAATGGAAGATAGTTCCACTCATCTGAGGGTCTTCAAACGTTCTGAATATTGGGTACAATCCTAAAGACAATTCTTTGGGAAATTAACGCAAGAGTAAAAAAAAGATAACACCAGAAGTCTGGATTAAATTTTCCTAAATATTTCACTAGATGTCAACATGTATATGTTCTTTCATAGGCCTGTGAGGAGCCATTTCAGAGAGTCACAAATGAGCAAGAGATCTACGAAGGTAAGTCAAAGCATTTTTCAGCTGTTACTGGAAATCTGGATGTTCCTCAATGTAGCTTCTGAAGCACATACTTGTTTCCTAATCCCAGCACAGCTCCATGATCTTCTTCAGCTAAAGCAGGAAAACTCATACCTGATGACTATCGCACGACAGATTGGACCGTACATATTGTCTATAGCAAAAGTCAAGGAGCGCCTTGACCCCAGGTAGCTGACATTCCCATCATTATCATTATAATCATAGTAAGAAATCAATCACTGATATAGGATTTTTATTAGGTTCCAGGAGCCGAAAGAACCTGAAGATGACCGCACTGAGACCATGCTGAAGATCTATGAAGATAGTACAGTGACCAGTGAATCACAGCAGAGGTGATCTTACACGCTCCTAAAGGTTTACAATGCTACACTGAATTCTCAGGATTCCAGATTACTCATAAAATACTAAAATTCAAGGTTTGATTTGAAGTTTAGTATTTTAGTTCCATTCATAATTTGAAATGTACATCCACGATGAGCTTTTTTTTCTTAAACCAACAATTTGCTATCAGAGCTTATGATGCATCTACTAGATGTGTCTATAGTTACAGAAAAATGACCATTTTATGAATACAACATGATGTGTACACAAAAAAGAGAAGAAAAACCATGCATTGATAACCAGCATTGACCAGTGAAAGATGTCTGGAGATGTTGTTTAAAAATGCTTATAATGTTGATGGATTAGCTTAATATTTGATCGTTACATTGATTGGCTGTTGCATTGGTAGACGAGAAAGTATAGCTAAATTTCCATTCATTCCATCATATTATTTATTTTTTTTATTTTTTTTTTTTTGCTGTTATAAATACTTTACATAATGATATAATTTCCAGAAGAAGAAAAAAAACCTGCTGTTGCATAAGTTTACCTTTTATTTGGAAGAACGTTGTGTTTGAAACATTTCCATATCGCACATATTGCATGTTTCCTTTTGCATGCTTCTTTGTTTAGCTACCCTGGATACTAAATTAAATTAATTAATAGTCTCCAAAATGAACAACATGCAAAATATGTTTCTCACAAAATCCCTTAGATGGAAATCTGCTTTACAATATTATGTCAGTGCATGACTATTTTAGTAAAATAAATCATTGCAATATTCAAATGTCTGTTAATAAACTGATATATTTTACTCACAGTACAAAACAACCTAAAGAATAAGTATTGCTACAAGTTAGTTAATCCTGCATATAAAAGTACCAATGCTAAAAACCAAACACTGATCATTTTACTTGGATTCTTTCCCACCAGTAATGATGAGAGCTCTTTCACAGTCTACAGCCGGGATTCACACAGACATAAGAAAGCTGGAATCTTACAGCATGAGGCACCAAAAAACTCCGACCACTGCTGGCAAAGCAAACACAGAAATATTTCAGAGACAACGCTACGCAAAGAGCTGCCATTCTAACACCACACCTTCAGCCAACAACGTAAAGGACCTTCATCATAACCCTAATGTCCAGCCAGTCCAGACTGAAGTACAAAACAAATGCAATAATATAAACTAAATAGTTAGGCTTTCTAAGATGACTTTGGATCAGAAGGAAATAAGGACACACTGCAAGAAATTTACTGCAAAATGTAGAATGAATTTTATTTGCCAGTGGCTTTGCATTGTAATTTTACAGAATGTAAAGCTTTAGCATCAGTAGCATTATAGTAAAATATGTAAAATCTCTGGTAAATTTTAACTGCTGTAAAATTAGTCAATTTACAATCTGTTACTGTATAATCACAATATTCATTGACAGCCGAAATGGCCGTTAATTTACTGTAAATTTTACAGTACACTCATACATTGCATGTCAGTTACATTTATGAACTACTGTGAAAGTTTCTTCCTGTTTGACTTGAGTTTTGAATTAAATGTGTAGTTTAAAAGGAATGAACTCATGAAGTGAGACTTTCTGTATTTTACTGTATTTTGGATTGTGTTTGATAAAATGTATAAAATGAGTATTCTGGTTTGTGTACTTTGTGTATTTAAAAATAAAGAATGTTGAACATGAAAAGTATTTATTATTATAATACTTTGTAAAAAAAAAAAAAAAAAAAGGTAAAACATCAATGCTTAGAGTCAGATATCTCTAAAATGTTTCAATGAGAATTCAACTTTGGTTTGGTCAAAACTTTAGAATTTAGGGTTTTGTTGTTGTGTCTTTTTGAGCTAGAACTTTAAGTTGAATAAATTGTGATTGATTAGCTAATTTAGTGCTTTATTTCACAATAAATTAAGGAGATATGTGTATATGTCTAGCTTAAATAGAACCTAACATATGATTTACTACATTTAAATTGAGTTTTATGCAGGGAACATGCTGCCTTGACAGCTTATATAATTTTATTACTAGCAATTTAAGTGGCTCAAACCTCAAATGTCTTGATACACTAGACAAGGACTGTGCATAGGAATTTTTTATTCAACTACATTTAATTTATGACATCTTAAAGATCACACACGTGTGTTATGCTCAAAAAGGAGATGTTGGCGGAAAAAACACTGAAACACAGAAATAAATAGATGCACTAACTTTGTTGCTGGTTTTATTTCTGTGACTGATGAGGAAAGGTGAGGTTACTTTGGGATACAGGGACATATCTTCAGTGAGTTATCTGTATGACTGTATGTGCTGAATGGTTCCTAAAAGAAGAACTCTCGTAAAATCCTGCATGTCCTGATCATGGCTGTCATCACCCGCTCAAAGTATGGCCAAAAGTAAAGAGGCTATAACTCTCACAGCTGAGCTGTCACCACCGCAGCAGATGCACGCACCGCAGCATCAGACAGGGACATAAACTAAAAAGTAGACAAGTAAAGGGGCAGGTACGATGTGGAGAGATAGATAACGGTCCAGCTATTAACCAGGTCTGCAAAGAAATGACATTTTTGCACAGTAAAGTGCACAAGTCTGTCATCACCAGGAACTACTGTATTATATGATTGACTCCAAAATTATTGGCCAAAAAAATGACTGTAGAAATTATAGTGTACATTACACACAGTGGTGTGAATTTATGTCACCCAGGATATCATTTCACTTTTCCTTTAACGAAAGACTTTTTTGAAAAAGTATCTTATACTGCATGTAGAAAAAATTGTGCTCACTCTCAGGAAACTGCTTTAAGCTGGTTTTAGACTGTGTGTATATATATATATATATATATATATATATATATAGACAATATTGACACCAAGCAAATTAAAAAAGAAAATATCAATAAGTCCATCTTTGAGACAGACCAATAATCTTTTACATGGAGCTCTCCATCATCAGATTTCCAGGATATGGGAAAGGAATTATTTACATAACAAGCAACTTTTATTGATTCATTATGTGCAATTACGCAGAGTAACTCAGGAGGCAAATGAGCTGCCGGTTTGCAGTGAGTGCACCGATCGGCCTATAAATCATCCCGAAGCAGGTGACGTGACACTCGATGAAGGATTATAAACTCCCTGTGCTCAACCCCCCTCTCCAATAATCTCACAAGTTCAGCAACAGCAAACCATTTCTCTTTGTCTCCTATACAGCTCCTGTGTATTAGTTCATGTCACAGGCTGCATGTTGTGATCTAAAGGAAGGAATCAGGGCAGAGCTCTCTCTCTATCTCTCTCGCTCTCTCTCTCTCTATCACACACACACACACTTTTCATCATCTTCTTTCTCATACATTATGATCATGTATACTATTTGACCAATTATTCAGAGTACTCAGGTGTTGCATTGTGGAACTTAGCTGTGTGTAATGGACCAGAATGTGTTCTAAGTAAGGAATAAAACTGTTAGGGGCATGCTGTTAGAGAGAAGTAATCAACGATGGGTTGGTGTGATGCAGCTAAGTTACTTTTAACCACCCTGAATTTGATTATTTTCCAATAACAGCACATTTTGAAGTGTTTTATTCCTCTTATTCCCCAGCAATTTGCCAACAACTGCAATTATTGAATGACACATTGTACTCTTTAATTAAATCAAGTCACGTCAAGTTTATTACATAGCACATTTAAAACAACATGAGTGCTGACCAAAGTGCTGCACACAAAGTGTGGCATAACAGAAAATAAAAAAAGGAAATTAAAATGGTAGCATAAAATATAATATAACATCCAGTGAGCGTCATTTGTTCGAGCGGAAATGCTTTGTCGATGACAGAGCTCAGAGGAGAATGGAGAATGGCCAGACTGGTTCGAGATAACAGAAAGGCTACAGTAACTCAAATAACCACTCTTTACAACCGTGGTGAGCAGAAAAGCATCTCAGATTGTTGTGTGTGAAAAATCTTACGAAGCTCTTAATCTGTATCTGCACGATCTTGCGTGAATGAGCAGGTATAGCACAGTTGTTCCTAATAAAGTGGCCGGTGAGTGTAAGTGTATGTACGGCAACAGTATAGTAACGGGGTCATCTCTATCCTCAAGAGCACATTCTCCTACAAACAGAAGTCAAGGGGATCAGGCTCATTAAAACCACTGAAAAACTGAACTGTCGGATGGAGCTGCAGCTCAGGGCTCTCTCTCGTCATGGTCATTCATCATCCAGCTCACCCTTCCAGCTCCACCCGCCTCTAACATCCTGCTCACATTATGTAGGCAACCATTCTCTGGATGCGACTTTATCTTCAGAAAACCTTCTTTTCTAGAGTATTTTATCTGCTTAATAATCTGGGATCAACACATTTCACACTGGCTTGTAATAATTAAATTCCTTTGTCCTAATTTATTCATATTACAGCAGCAACGCGCAAAAGTAGGTCAGCTAGAGGATAAATCTCTGCTGTAGAAGTGGCCATGAATGATTTTTTGCAGATAAAATATGGATTATGGTCACTATCCAGTGACAAAATCACACTGAGAATGTAAAGAGAACAATGTAAAATAATATATATATATATATATATGAAAACATCAGCCATTAATTTTTATTAACTAAACACACCACGTCTTTATTATTCTTTATTCTTCTCACCATGAGGTTGGTTGGAAATTTAGATGGAAACAATTAAAAAAATTTTTCATTCATTAAAGAACGACACATCGTACTTTTTATCCATTTATAGTTACATGAGGCAAAAAATGCAGCATGTCATATTACTGAGAAACCACGAGTCCTACCTCCTGAAGACTCTCCCATGTCGGCTTTACCTCTGTTACAAAGTGCTGAACCTGGAGACTCCTTCCATAAAATGATAAATAAACATCTCTTCACGGAAAACTTATCAACAATTTTTACACATTTTTAATCAGCTTTTGTGGGGCATCCACCATACAAGTCCCTGTGTAAGTTACTATAGAAATAATAATGTATGCTCTTACAGACGCTGCTGTTATAGAAAATTAATCAACACCTTCTGAACAATCAGAACTGTTTATAATTCAAATCTTTCACCGCTACGCTAATGATCCACAATTATACTCATCACTTTGGTCAGAATCAGCAGCACAGATATGCAAAATGGATTATTGTGTAACAGACATAATGTAAATGTAATGTAAATTCTGATGTAAATTCATAACGTAAATTCTGATTTTAAAAAATGTGTAAAAAAAAAAATCAAATCAAATCAAACACACTGCAAACAATAACATCAAGTAAAAAATATCTAGTATGTATCTAGTATCTAGTATTTCCTATTATAACACTACATCAAACCAAATATTAGATTATTACACCTATTTCTTCACCTATTTGTTTGTTTGTTTTTTTGGCAGATAATTTTGTTAATTCTAAGCATTTGTATGTCTAGAAAGAAGCTTAATTATCTGCGCATAGAGTACGAAAATGTATAGCTTGGGGGAAAAAAAAGAAATAGGAGAAATAGGTCTAGAAATAGGTTTAATGATCATATATTTGGTGTATTGTAATATTTTAATAGGAAAAAGTAGATAAATCTGATGATGTTTTCACTTGCTGATGCCATTTGCTGCAGCACATAACAAACCACAATCACATTTATTTTTACTGCAAATATCTTGTCTGAGTTCCGACACTTTTAGAAAATTTGAACAAAGAGGCTTGCTGTCAAAAAGGCAGAGCCCTTTCAGGAACCCTTAATTATCCAATAAACCCCTATGAGTTTACTCAGTAAATCCGAAATCTGACATGCAGCAATGCATTTTTGTGAAGTATCTCATCTACATTTCATTAACCCCTCATCATATCTCATATACATCTCCAGGTAATTTTCTTCCACTGTTTGACTGGGCATAAATTACAAAGAAATAACGTCTGTGCCGGCTTCTAATAAAATCAGGGCTGCATTATGCCTTTTCTAATCATTTCCTTTCACGTCCTAATATGAGCTCATTCTCTTCCAAATCTCTAATGAGCCATTAAGGGGAAGTAAATCGTTCTGTAGCCATCTATGAATGAGATATGCTTTTTTTTTTTTTTTTTTTTAAATATTTGTCTGCAGAACCTGTCAAAATTAAATCGTGTTCATGCCGTTATTTCTCCTAAGGGAGGCTTCTTAATTATATGACACAGAAATATGCTTTAGTTCTCCAGAGATAATAAAGACATTAGATCTTGAGACACTTTTTGGTTTTTTTACCTGTGGGTTTGTGCTGTTGCATAGATTTCAGTTTCCGTTACTTGTTCTGGTGAAACCGGCTGCTGCTGGATGAATAATGAATAACGGATAATGAAAGGAGAGAAATTCAATTGCGTTATAATCATGCAGATCATATTGCAGTTGTCATCAGTTTTAATGCTTAATTACTTCATGCCAGGTTACATATTCCCATCCAGATCCTATATTCATAACTGGTTTATTAATGCATCTATGCACATGCCTTTATTGCTTTGTTCAATAATTAACAACATATTATTTTAGAGTTTTATGATTTTGTGCTGTAGGCCTACAGACTTTTTATGTGTGTGTGTGTGTGTTCTCTCTTTCAGGCAGTTGGAGATATGAAGAGGAAACTCCAGGCTACAGATTGGATCGAGGGAGACTCCTGCAAGCCCATCCTGGACATCTATTTTTTTTTATTTTTATTTTTTAAATAGCATTATTTGAAGTTGAAGTTATGTTGTTATAAGTTGAAGTACTTAGCAGATAATTTCTCTTCACATAATCTTTCAAATCTTTCACTAGATGATATTATGTAATATAGCATTAGAGTCTCGCATGCTCCTTTTTTTTTACATTACTACAGTGGATTATCTGGGTATACACTCACTGGCCTCTTTAATAGGAACACCTGTACACCTGCTTAGATCATACAATTATCTAATCAGGCAATCATGTGGCATAAAATCATGGCAGGACTGGAACCCAGTGTGGTCTTCTTCTGTTGTTGCTCATCCGCATCAAGGTTTTACATACTGTGCATTCTGAGATGCTTTTCTGCTCACCGCAGTTGCAAAGAGTGGTTATTTGAGTTACCATTTCGGCTCACACCAGTTTGACCATTCTCCTCTGCCCTCTCTCATCAACAATGTACAGTATTTCCACCTGTAGAACTGTCGCTCAGTGGATGTTTTTTGGTTTTTTTTGTTTTTCTTGCACCATTATAGAAGTGCTATAGAAGTTCTTTCTTTTTGTCGCCATCTAATTTCTGCCATCATTATTCATCACACATAATCTAATAATGTCTCAGAGGCTATTTATTCATTGATTCATTAATTGATCGTTAGTACGTGCTTTATCCTGGTCAGGGTTGTGGTGGATACGGAGCCTATCCCAGGAACACTCCATGGAAGCTGGGATGAACATGATCCTGAGCTCAGGTTGCTGCATGTTCTCCCCGTTTCCAGTCGGGTTTTCTCTGGGTTCTCTGGTTTCCTCCCAAAAACATGCCAGTAGGTGGATTGGCTTCACTAAATCCCCCCTAGATATGAATAAGCATGTTAATGTGTGTGTGTGTGTGTGTGTTCATGGTGCCCTGTGATGGACTGGGGTCCCATCCAGAGTGTGTATTCCCACCTCACACCCAGTGTCCTTGTCCTATCTGTATGTTTCAAATTTCTGCAAAATTCTTATTATATAAGTTCTACATATGATATTTTTGCATGAAATCAGGTTGGTCTGTTTTCCTCCTGCATACAGCTTTCACCATCCGTTAACTACTAAGCCGCAAGAACCCATTAACCGGCAGCTACATGTTCATTAAGACCTCTCCCATGTGCTCACATGTGGAGGTAAAGAGAGTGAGAGAAACACTGGAAATTAAAATTTTGCTTAGTACAGTAGATGGACTTCTATGTGCATGTGCATACATGAGCTCTTGCTACTTTAGTTAGACATTATATGTAACACAAACTGTAACAGCATTAGATCCAATTAAAAAGCTCAAAAACTTTAGGATGCAGCAAGTATTAACAAGTTTAAATAAATGCTGACATCCAAGAAAGTCACGCTGTTCTTCTGATCGTTGGATCATTTGAAATCCTGACAAATATCTATAAAAAAAAAACTACCATATTATAATTAGTATTCAACATCAGCCCGATTATCTGACCAGCAAATCAAGCGCTAATGAGGACACAGTATAAATTATCTCTATCGGCATGGGGAGGAAATAATAACAGCTCAAGCAGAAGCATGAGCTTGATAATCAACCGTCTAACTATCACCTTCCTGTGTTTCTCATTAGCAGCAATCTAATCGAGCCCATGTCTATCGTCACTGCAGGCACTGAGTGCTGAAACATTATCCGCATGGAAATATAGCATAAATAACAAATTGCTGTCTCCTTAGCAGGCTGCATAGTTCCTATGGAAACCACTAATGAGCCTAATGGGAGGTGAGAACAAAAACATGTGTATAATTCTAAAACAGACAGCATGGAAAGCATAGCAACGCTGAGCTTTTAGATAAGAGAGAAGTAAGATGGAGGTTATGGAGGCATACACACAAAAAAAAACATACATGTCATAGTAACACTTAGGCATAACCAGGTTTCATCTTATGCAAGTACCACCAATATAATTAAAGATTTTAGATCAACTAAGAGAAGCGGCCAACTTCAGAATTATTGGCACCCTTTATGATATGAACAAAAATGCATATGCATAACCATATTAATACTGGGTAAGACGCTTTTATGCAATCCCGAAAGTACTGAAGGTGTTCAAGGCCAATAAGTTTGACCACAACATGATTCAAATTGTAGCTCCAATGAGGCTTGGTGGTTGTGCATTCTGTGAGTTAGGTCTCAAGAAGAACTCATTCAACCCTACCAGCTAGTTAAGGCTGTTCCATCTAATGGATGATGTAACCACAGATTAAGATTTTTGTTTTTGTTGTTAAAGAAAAAGTCACTTCTCTGATTGCTTGGATTCAAAATCAATGTGTGTGATATTTATTATATGTAATTATTGCACATTCTCTTGAATAATTAAGTGCCAATAATTATGTGGTCACCCAGAATTTGGCTGATGAATGATACTCTTAGGTAAATTAAGAGATATCTAATTCTCAGATATCAGACTGCAAATAGATTTTTAATCCAAAAACTGCCAGTTTTGCATCACACCAGCCTGCAATCAGGCGGTGGAAACTCCACAGTGAACACACGACCTCTGAAAGCACTGCACTGAAACAGAAAAAGAAGTGACCAATCGCGGATGTCACGCACAGCTGGCTGCATGGCAGGCGCCGTATAATGTGGAAATTGTCTTGTTCAGTGCAACCGTTCTGTCCTCATAACCTGAATTTGACCTTGACGAAAATATCAGAACCTCGGTTACAGATTACAACATTAAAAGAGATTAAAGATTAAAAGATAGAATAATTTACTCCACGTCACCCTGACATTACAAAATGGGGAACTGACCCATGAGATTGCACTTGAGTAATGAACAGGAAGTGGACTGTCACAAGAGGAAACTTGCTACTAAAGAGTTACTAAATAATGTGAAGCCTTTGACCAAAACTAAGAATTAAGAACTAATAGTATTGTACAGCACATAAGGAAAGTGATGCTTTTATTATTATTATCCAGCATCTTCGTTCAACAACAAAACTTTGGAACAACCTCAATCCAAAAGAATGAAAAAGCAGCAGGGATGCAAAAACTACTATATATATATATATATTTTGTTTCCTTACTCACATAACAATACTTTTAATACTAAACTTTTCTACACTTTTCGCATTATGAAGGGTAACATGACAATTAGGGGTGAACCAAAAAAAGTTTTTTCAGCTGTAACTCAGACAAAATTCAACCACATTGCCTTCAATTGTTCAAATTTCTAACAATATCGTTAAGATTTGTAACAAGAATGTACATTTGTAACAAGAAGGTATAAATAAAGGATAAAAAAATGTAGATATAAGGATTAAAATGTAGAAATAATTTTATACTTAGGTGAAGTACAAATCCTCTATTTTTTTTTTTTTTTCAATCCCGTCTATAATCCATCTTTCCAGCTATACAATGGGCTACTTGCACAAACACTTTATACTGCATTATAATCAAGATGGCACTTTTGCTTCCGGCTTGTCCACTATAACGGCAACGGTGCTATTTTACACCCGGTGTCTGAGAATGAATATCACTGACATTCATCATACGTGTAAAAACACTTGCAAAGCTTCTTTTAGTAAACTGGAGAAAAGGATCAGAATGTATGCTTAATCATAAATAAACTACTATGGAGGTAAGAAAATACCTATTAATAGAACACAACCCCCAAGCTAATGTTAGCCCAACATTATGATTTGCATTTAGGCTACAGATGCTCATCTGCATTCAGTTAAATAAGGAAGAACGACTGGTAGAGACATGTACCTATAAGTATGTACATTCCTATAATTCTCATATACATTTTTTTCTTTCATTAAGCACCTTACATCTATACATTATCAAAAACCTATAAGGATGTACATGATGGAAAATGGGTATAGCATGGCTGTGAAGAAAAAAAATTAACCTGCCACACATTGCCACATTTAGCCATGAACCTAAACCTGTTTGTAAGAGATAACATTCAACTTCACTGTTGCACAAACTGCAGTTAATCCAACACATACTCCCAGAAAAAACGACTAAACTGTACTATTGCTTGTCACGGGGGTGGGATGTGCAAGAGTACATCCATTATACATGTAACATGTACATATATTTCACCTTTGAAAACTCATTTAAGGTCCAAATAAGGTCTTTGAGGTCTAATGATGAATCTTAAATAATTTTAAAAGCAATTACATTCACTTTCCCAGGCAAAACATACAAAATGGGGGTCTCCCAGCAGTAACAAGCAATGCTACACTTTAGTAACTTTTTAGTATCTTCTTTTCCAGCAATGTAGTGACCATTTAAAAAAAATGAATGATGAGTTAAGGCATAAATCAGTAAGCTCGCACGCCATGTTTCTGGTCCTCTCCTTGGACAAATGGCTTGGCCGCATTGCCAGATTGGTCCTGATGGTCGATGGACTGATAGGTGTCTCGGTTCCGGGTCACTGTCGGAAAACCTGGGGAGAAAATGGAAGACATCTTATCTTAATCTGCAAGTAGGCTTTAGAACGCGTTTCCGCTAATTAACCTAAATTAATTCTGCTTCCTAATTCATTTAAAAACAAACAGTGTATATTTACTGACGCCAGGATTTATGATCACTAGCATAACATACCAAAACATTCCTCATGTCCACACAATAAGAAAATGAATGAAAACCTCTCTAGTATTTCTTTTAGGAAGAGGAACTGGACTGCTTGTTGATACAGCATATTGTTCCACTGGAAAGCCTGGACTTTTACAATGGTTTTACTGGTGCAATATGCTGGCCATATGCTGTAGGCGGCTTTAAAAATTTTTATGACAGACTGCTGAAGATCCTCTGAATGCCATTTGCATGATTATTTGCAAAATGTAACTGTATCACCTTCTAATGAACCACATCAGACAGGAACCATCTAGAAACCTTAACAAAGTTTAAAAAAAAAAAAAAAAAAAAAAGTTCTATGGTGTATTTAAGAAATTAACATTTTTGCCAAAAATTTTTTTGTGTTTGTACTGGACTTGCTAGGAATTTGCTTTTAAAAACATACAATTCAAAATTACAGGTTACGGTTTTGAGATTGGACCCTTAAATACTAATCTCAAAAATTCAAATATCAAAAATAGGGACTTTATGTAAATTAAGCCAAAGATGAAACATCCAGGATTCACAGGGAAAAGCAGACACTTTAAGAGTAATCAAACTCTTCAATTAGTCAATCACAGTCATCTGCCAAGCTCTCATTAATGACATGAACTGAGGAGGCATGGAGTAGAATTAATATCAAATCAAATAATCAAATCAAATTAATATCATATCAAAACAGAAGATATCAACCATAACGTGGTAAGTACGACCAAAGTTCTGCTAAAATAGCTAAATTCCTATTAAACAGCTCATTTTAGCTGCTAATGCTTGCCAGCAAGCTAACATTAGCCTAGCCTAACTAGCGAGAACATAAAATAAAACTTGGCACACTTGGTATCGAGTGTTTAACGTCAGTGTAGCAAAGTGGCTATTTGAGTAAAACATAAAAACTTTTTAATTTGTTTTGAACACTCTGAAAGCATCTACTTTTCCCTGGGAATCCTGGATGCTCCATCTTTGACCTAATTTACATTAAATTGGTATTTTTGTATAAAAATGGTCAAAAACCCAAAAAACATGCAATTCAAAAACCCATAATTTTGATGTATACATTTTTAAAGGTGAATCTTACGTCAACAAAAAAACAAATAAATAAAACCGTTGACAAATTTGTAAATTTGTTAAATACACCAACAAGAATTTTATCTAATGTGATGTGTTCTTATTACAAAATTCAAATTCACAGTCAGAAAAAGAATGATTACTCAGTTTCTTTAGTATGATTTATTAAAATACAGCTTAAAATCCAAAACATAACTTAAAACAAGAAAAGAAAAAAAACAGTGAAATAAACATCATAATAAATAAAGGCAGGTCACATGCAATTCAGTCACTGCTTTGGTCAAAGTGTGCACAAAGTATAAATAAATAGCAAACATTTCATTTTTTTTGATGCTGTCAATGGAAATTGTGCAGTTTTTATCTTACGTAAAGCTTCAGCGATGAAGAGTTTGATATTGCTTGTTCCCCCACCAACTCTTCACTCGACCTATAAAATCAGGTGCAACTTTTTAAGTAAATATCGAATTCCAGGACTCAGAATTTTCCGATGCCCCTTCAACTCGGAAAGTCGGGATGGTCTCCTCAACCCTGTGTTCAGCTCATGACATCAAACCAACATGGCTGCTCACAGCATCAACAGTAAACCAAAGTAGCACTTCTTATTTCTAAATCAGTTATACTGTATATACTAGTAACTTCCTTTACATCAATCGACATTCAGACACATTCTGTTAAACCTAGAACACTGACTACACAGTTCACAGTTTCTATAAGATAAATTTCATCACAGTTAGCTTGGTAGCTTTTTGCTAACAAACAATGAACATGGAGGCGTCCATGTTTCTTCCCACTTTGTAGCTCGGAGGTTGAAAATGACGTAATTCCGAGGTCTAATTTCCTATTTATGAGTTACGGCGAACACAGCAATACTTTTCTTCCTCATTTGACCTGCTTTCTTCTTGCTCTAGTTACATACAGTCAGGTGTCCAATTACTTTTGAGCTGAAAGTCTACATTTCAATCACATCTTGTTTGCTTCTTTTCAAATCCATTGTGGTGGTGTACAGAAGCAAAATGACCAAAATTGTGTCACTGTTCAAATACTTATGGACCTGACTGTATGTAAACAGACACGGTCTAATGGTATTTAGATAACTACTGTCTGATATTGTGATATTTAGATAACTACTGTCTGATATTGTGATATTTAGATAACTACTGTCTGATATTGTGGTGTTGTGAGAAAAAGAGTAAATGATTGTCGGATGGCTTTCATGATTAAATTTGTAGGCCTCTTGGTAAACAGACATGCCGCTACACAGCTCCAGTGAAAGTGTGGATTTCAAATACATATCGTTTTTTATTTCTGTTCCTTAGCTACCTAGTTGGATTTTAGTTTTACTACTCAGATTAGCTGCTACTTGTTCTGTCAGACGACATTTATTGTATTTTTTTTTCCACAGTTGCGCAAATCCATTACAGAGAATGGAGATACTGTTAGTTACTTATTGTGCTTTTGTACTGTTAGTTACTTCTCATGCTAGTTTTTTTTTTTTTTGTTTTTCTTGATTGGTCGGTGGCTGCTAATTTGCATGAAGCTGAATCCAGCTCAACTTTGTTCACCGCACGACACATCTGGCTCCGTCACTCCCTTCCCACTGCGCACGTTTCCCAGACTCCTGATTGAAAATGAATGGGTGTAAAATACTGAATGAGGAATTTGCATTGAACTTGCTCCATAACTATCCATTAACATCAGAAAAAAAGCTGAGCTGTGATTATTACACACATACAAGCCTGATTGTCTTAAATAAGTAAATAAACTAAATAATAATTAAATTAAAGAATTCTGATAAAATTTCGAAAGGCTTCGAAAATTCACATTTAAATGCTCTTACACATGATTAGCACACACTAAACACGAACTTGCCCGTATTTCCTGCCCATTCACTTTCAATGAGGAGCTGCAAAAACGTGTATGAGATTGTAAGATAGCTTTTATAATTGAAAAGTTCGTTTATAAACCTTGCTGGAGACAGACATGGCTTTTTTTGAACTGGCGAAAGTGCAAAACACTCATTTTTTTGCAGCCTAAAGCCAACCACAGTTAAGGTTTTTGAACAGACATAAGTCTAGCCAAAATCTGTTCATTTACATACTTCCATATCAGAATGTTGCCAAATGTAACAAAACAAAATGTGCCTGTGTGTTTTTATTTAAAAAGCGTGAGAATTAATTTTTTTTACTGGGGGGTTTGATGTACGCCAAATTCTATAATTGTTTAGCTCTGACTCTTATAGCTCTGAGTCTCAGACAGAGGTCAATCAAGCATGCTCATCAGAATATTAGGACCACGCCCACTTGGACAGCAAGTCCAAGCTAGTTTTTGAGTAGCTATTTATCACATTTTATCTTGTTTTCTTTCCCCATAATTGATTTTTTACTTTACATCACATTCCCTGGGACTTAAGCACAAATTACTAAATGCACAGATTAGACAGAATGCTCTGATGGATTTGTGAGAATCACTTAAGTGATTAAACTAAATTGGTTTTCATATCACGATTTGTTCCCTGTGTTTATCAGAACAAACATGCGGGGGGGGGGGGGGGGGGGGGGGGGGGGGGGGGGGGGGGGGGGGCCGCGCCCGCCCCCGGGCCCGGGAGGGCGCGCCGGGGGGGGGGGCGGGGGGGGGGGGGGGGGGGGGGGGGGCGGGGGCGGGGGGGGGGGGGGGGGGGGGGGGGCG
>CM075022.1:16977800-17008826 GCA_037576675.1 Pangasius sanitwongsei
TTTTGAAAAAATTAATTTTTTAAAATAAATTGGTTTTAATATCACTTTTTTTTCCCTGGTTTTTTCATAAAAAAAATGCACCCCCCCCCCCCCCCCCCACACACACACACACACACACACACACACAATGGCAAACACAATAAAATAATTTATGGCTCACAGAAACAAAGCGCCTGATCAGCTTCACAAACACAAACACAGAAATGAAGAATAAAGAGAGGAAGTGAGGAAGCTTTCAGTAACGTCGGCCAAGGAAAGTGGTATCAGCGCTGTCTGTGGTGCAACGACTGTCCACTGACGTCTCCAGGTCTGACAGGAAGAGAGATACCGAGATGGAAGACAGACAGATATATAGACAGACAGACAGACAAATAGAGAGAGCAGAGAAGCATGAAAACAAAACAGTGAGGACAGGTGACTGATAATGGACAGGTAAAAGCAGAGAGCATTAAAACAGGCCATTTTTTAATGCAAATATGTGAATCTGTATATCTGTATCTGTACATTTAGTGATGGATATAGAAAAATATGAATACATGTGCTCTTGTAGTTTTAACTCTGATAAGCTCATTCAGATTCAGTCTTAGTCTTTTGACAAAAATGAATACAGCGCAATAGCAGACCTGCCAAACCTGAAGAGAAATAAAGACTATGAGGAAAAACTCAGTAAGCTGTTTAAAAAAAAAAAAAATTTGTACATTTTCAATATAATTCTTTTACAAATCGCTTGTATAATTTCCCTTGCAGCAAGCGTGAAATGTTTCGTGTTTTTCACAGTTGTTTAATTTTTTTCTGAACAAAATAATCATATTTTTTACCCTTTTCGGTGTCCATAATTTTGGTGCATTGCTAATAAAGGTAACTGATACATACTATATGCTTGTCTAATTTTAGCTTCAATATAATTCTTTTACAAATCGCTTGTATAATTTCCCTTGCACCAAGCGTGAAATGTTTCATGTTTTTCACAGTTGTTTAATTTTTTTCTGAACAAAATAATCACATTTTTTATCCTTTTCGGTGTCCATAATTTCGGTGCATTCCTAATAATACTGATACTTACTATATACTTACTATAAAACTGATACTTACTATGTGCTTGTCTAATTTTAGCTAAGTCGAACACGCATTCACAGATTTTATTCCACATTAATGAACACAAAACATTTCCCATTTACTTTTACAGAGGACACTTCTTTCAAGCGGAAAAATCAAGACAAGAGACTACTCCAAGATGCGAGGAAAGGGGCGGGGCTTCCAGGGAGTGTCCGTTCATATCACAGAGTTTAAAACACCTACACAACTGTCAATCATTCCGGATTTATATGTTGATTGGCTTAACTGCTTATCTTTTTATAGTGGGGTAAAAAAAGGAAAACTGTTCTTCTGGCGCACTTTTGAGTGATACTCATACCAGAGTACTTTGATGTTAAAATGTGGAGCAGCTATGCAAAATGCCTAAAGGTTGGAAGGTCTGCGAAAGTTTGTATCCACTTATGTTCTTAAATGTAGTATTATTTCTAGTCATACCACACTGTATGAAGTAGTTTTGTATTTTTGTTTTCTACAGTAGCTTGTTTCCTAGTCCTGGTCCTGTACAGCTCATCGCATTTCTCTGCTCTAACTCATGTGACTTGACTTGTTAGTGTATCATTAAGCTGTGAGCTGAATCAGGTGGGTTTTTTTTATAACAGGGAAAAGTGCCAGCAGTGCTGCAGGACCAGGATTAGGAAACACTGATCTGAGCCAAAACACGACCAAAAGCAGGAGGTACTTACCCACTTCGACGTGTGCGTTTGGCGTTATTTGATGCATGGCAGCTGTGTAATACTTCATATCAAACTGCTGTGTCAGCAAAAACTTGAGTGAAATAAGGTGTGTTACATTAAAAGAGACTTGCATGCAATCGATTGCTACAATTTGCAGCTTAATATTTCTTAAGATTTTACATAATTCCATGATGAAAATGCTTTGGGTCTACTCCATGGAGGAATTTTTCGGACCCATTTATGTCCTTTATCTCGGGGGAATTTTAGCTTTGGGCCTGGCATTTGTCTTGTGACTGTCTCGCTAATTCACTTACACTCCTCCTTTGACTCAATCCGTCTAGCTTCTACTACACAGTGTTACAAAGTCTTAATGCAAATTGAGGAAGGCCAGAAGACAAAGCAGGTCAAAGAAATACAGCCGGAAGCAACAGTGAAGAGACGCCACAGGACAAGCACATGCATCCCAACACGCCACATGTTGAGTAATACTTCACTCAACAACAGCGGCATTTACATCCATATGTTTTCATTTTGCATTAGCACATACCAAATTCCTCTTGAAATCTAAAGAGAAAATGCCTAAATACCAAAATCTGTTTTCTTGCTCGGCTGAAGTGGAAAAGATGCAATAAAGCATGAGGCTTCGTGATCAGTTCTGTTTTCTCTTTTCTATTTTTTTCTCTTGATGTTCAGTCATCTCGGCTAGCGTTTAGAAAGACATGTTAAAGCAGGTGGATCACAGTACATCTGGACAAAAGCCTACCTAACGACGCATGCTTCCAGGCCGTCCACTTACCGAAGTTGATGTTGTATTCTCCACCCCTCTCACGGTACATCTGATAGACGAAGAAGCAGGAGAAGGGTTTCAGGATGAGGCTGAGGATGGCCATGCCCAGGCTGAAGCGGAACAGATCTCCTCCGGGGTGCAACGAGTAAAATATGGCAAAGTGGACGATGTCGATCACGATCGTCAGCAACAGCCCAATCAGGAACTGAAGAGCAGAGAAATTTAAAAAAAACTGAATTATGTCCTCTCAACAATGTTTAAATGTTCTAACAATATCTATCAGGAGAAAGAAAGAAAGAAAGAAAGGGAGACAAAAGTGAAAGAAAGAAAGATTGGATAAAGAGAAGTAAAAGTGAAAGAAAGAAAGAAAGAAAGAAAGAAAGAAAGAAAGAATTGTATGCTATTTTTTATTTGAACACTAATTTTATAAGTGAAAGAAAGAAAGAAGAAAGAAAGAAAGAAAGGGAGACAGAAGTGAAAGAAAGAAAGAAAGAAAGAAAGAAAAAGAAAGAAAGAAAGAAAGATTGGATAAAGAAAAGTAAAAGTGAAAGAAAGAAAGAAAGAAAGCAAGCATTTTATGCTGTTTTTTATTTGAACACTAATTTTATTTTATTTATATCCGAGAGTGCTTAAATCTTAAATCTTCAGCTTCTTGAGGGACGTACCATCAGTACAGCATCTACGGAGTCTCTCTGTGCCATGGCCCACACGCCCACCGCCAGCACGCTGACGTTTGCCCAGATGTAAGAAGACGGCAGCCAGAGAATGCAGCCCCTGCCATTGCACAAACACTCATTACACAAGGCAGCGCAGCACAATGTGGGGCTTTACACAATCAAGTCACTGGCAAAAACCTCAGCACTGTAATCGCATCTGCACAGATGATCTACGTGCTTCATATGCAGTCGATTAACCAAGACAGGTCTGGAGTCCTAATGTTGCTTTAGTCTCGTACGATGAGTGTAAAAAATATCTGGCCTCACGATGGCCAATTAGCATTAGCACTATTTGGTGTTTGGCTAAGTCATATAATATAAGTACAAATGAGCAGAATAAGTATATATATTCAATTTATGTCTATATTTAAAGTTTAAAGTTTCAGCAACCATGGTTTCAGATTTTTTTTAAAAATGCAAAAATAACTCCATTATACAATTTAGCTACAAAACAAATTTAAAATAATTTTTTTTCACAGCAGTGAAATAAGAATTTACAAAAAGAATTTTAATAAAATTATTTCCTGTTTTTTTTTTTTTTCAGGTTTTTTTCAGCCTTGAAGCTCCAGTACAAACCCAAAGGAAGCAAAATTTGAACATCAATCCCATCTTAACTGATCCACTACATATTAGGAAAAGTGTGCATAAAAGGTCTGTAAATTAGTTAAAAAATGTCTGGAGTAGAATTTATTTCATTAATTTCATTAATCACCGATATCTGCTTATCCAATGGAGGCTTTCACTGGATCGAGATCTTATAGCAAAGCCAGGGGTGCCAATACTTACGTCTTGGGTTGTTTTTTTGTTTTTTTTCCTCTCTGGGGCTAAATCTTACATTAGGTTCTACTGGACATACGACGCACTAAATATGTTTTACGTTGCCATCAGTCGATTGAGAATTTTACGAATTTTACGTGGATCAAAAAAAAAAAGGGAAAAAAAAAGGGGAAAAAAAACAGCGACTGTGCTGCAGAAATGTTCTGGAAATTTGGATTGATAGAAAAAAAAAAATGTAAAAATAAACTGGACTGCTGCGTGCAACACAAACATTAGTTTAGTTAGTTCTGGTTCATTAATCTGATTGGCGTTCCAGGAGTGCCTGTATTTCCTATAACCGCACTGGGACGTTTCACTGTGTGTATCACTCCGCTCGTCTGTGTTCGCCGTGTAAAATTCCACTTACTGGTGACACATGAGAAACAAGTCTTTTCAGTAATATAACTTTTCAGAGGAAAAGGAAGAAGGGACGCCAATTTCACCAGAAGCAGCTTTAAAAGAAATGTATAAATCAATGTGAGCTAGCTAGCCAGCTAGCCAGTGTGCTATAAAGTGAGTGTGGCTTCTTCGGGATCTATTTCTGCTAGCGGAGCAGAAATAAACAGGACGTTTGGCTATATTGTGTCTGAAATGTCACCTACTACATATTAATTTCTTGTTTATTGAACAGTTGTATAGAAGCAATCTCAGACTCACAATCATGTGGTCATACTGAATGCTGATATTCTGTACTCTTGCTGGTGCGATATTGCTTAAATATTATTATTTACTCAGTGTTCTTTGTGCTTGGGTGATTTTTGCGATTTCTACGCACACTTGGTAAATATTTGTTGACATTTTTCTGCTACCGTGTTCCGAAAGAGATTTACGAGTACGCTTTAAATGTACGCACTCCTCAGCCAACATTTTTTGGCTTTTTTTGGATCTTTAAGTATGTGAAACTAAACCAAAAGTACACAGGAAACAAACCAAAAAGTATCGGTTCTAATAGATGTGAAAGTGTGAGGAGTTACGCTACAGCTGACTGGACAATAAGAGTAAAGTGTAGGATCAGAGACACGTCTGAAAATCCTGAGTCAATCAGATCTTAATCTAATCGGCGACAAAGCCCCTGGAACGAGGGCTGAAACACCTCTCCGACTGCACACCCTGACCTGACTTCTTAAACAAAGCATCGCGTGAATCTGATGAGCTCGGCTGGAGTTTGTCCTGCAGGAAGGACTAACTCGTAACCACCAGAAATTTCATGTCCTCCATTTTTGCTGAACTGAAAACTAGACATGAGAAAGCAGCGGAAATTCCTCAGGTATGTGAGGAGAAGAATCACCAAGGAGCCACTTTACACACTCACCAGACCGTCAAAAACCAGTGGACCACCAGGATGGCCTGTAAAAACACACACACACACACACACACACACATTATTATCATTAATGCAGGTAATTCAGGTTATGACTAAACCTAAACTTGTTATTAACTTTAAGGAACCTGTTGGCAGTTTTTGTAAAATAATAATAGTAATAATAATAATTATTATTATTACTATTATAAAATGTCCCCACAAGGTCAACACTGTCAGAAATTCCTATCCTTGTGGGGACATTTGGGCTTCACCAAGATACAAACACACACACACACACACACACACACACACACAAATCCCTTGCACACACTGCAGCATGTGAATAGGAAAGTTCAGTAACTCAGTAACTACTAAAGCAGCTTTAATGAAGGCAGGTTACAATAACAACACTTCCTGGTTTTATATATATATATAATTATCAGAAGCAATGCAGTGGCATTCACTTCACTAAAAGTGCTTTAACAAGTTTCACAACTTCTTAGCGAGCGCGCGACAAAAACCCAGCAGCGCGCGAGTGATAAAAGCTGATAAAGTCAGTAAAATTACCTTCAGATTTATGGGCGGAATTTCCATTTTAAACGTCTCAGCTCGAGCTTTGCAGATCCGCTTCAGGCTCGTGGGAAAAAAACGGAACTCTATGGCTTTAAAGTTTGTTATGGTGCGGAAGAAAGAGCTGCGCGTGACCCCGCCCTCTGACCGGCGGAAAACAATCGACATGTGACAGAGGCATGACTCTGATCACGTGACTCCAAACACGTCACCCAACCTGTTTCTTCAAAGGGCCAAATGAGGTTCCCTACTCCCTGCTCCTTACTCCCTATTCCCTGCTCCCTACTCTCTGCTCCCTATTCCTTACTCCCTGCTCCCTACTCCCTGCTCCCTACTGCCTACTCCCTGCTCCCTACTTCCTGCTCCCTACTCTCTATTCCCTACTCCCTACTCCCTGCTCCCTACTCCATTCTCACTACTCCCTACTCCCTACTCCCTGCTCCCTACTCCATTCTCCCTATTCCCTGCTCCCTACTCCCTTCTCACTATTCCCTGCTCCCTACTCCCTTTCTCTACTCCCTACTCCCTATTCCCAACTCCATGTTCCCTATTCCCTACTTCATATTCCCTACTCCATATTCTCTACAACGCAAAAGACTGCACAAAGGACAGTGGACAATGTTATAAAAAAATTTTCTACCAAAAAAATAATTTTATTCAAAAAAAAAGGATGTCTGTCAGCAGTGGTGCTCCACAGAAATGACTCAAAGATGGTTATCTTATCTTATCTGTTTGTTTGTTGTTTGTTTGTTCATTTATTAATTTATTTATTGATTGATACATAACTAAATCTCAAACTCTGATGGGTTTACTGACTGATACTGGAGTCTTGAGTTCTAAACCCTACAAAAAGTGTTTCCTTTTCACAAAAGGTCCCAAACAGAACTATTTAGGAGTCTAGAGCCCTTAATTACTCAACAATGTCCTGAAGGAATCTTTTTTTTTTTTTCAAATAATGTATATATTTTTCCATGTATTTATAATTCTTTATTCTGTCTGTTGCCTTATGCTTATTGTGTGTGTGTGTGTGTGTGTATGTGTCAGTGTTTGGGGAATTTCAGCTCCTATTTGTGAAGATCATCTTTATAGGTGGGAATTTGTTGCTAGGAGTGTGCTGAATTGCATCATATTTGACGTTTTATATTACATCCCAGGATCCGGGGAACAGAAATGACTTGTCCTATGTGAAATATCAAGCGTGACAACTTAATTTCTGCAGCACATTGTATCAGACCTGTGTTATTAGAAATGGTTGGAGCACATGGGAACACAAAGGCCCAGCTGGGTGTGTCAGAACAAACCGAGGCAAATTCTCATTCTATATCATCATATACATGATAACTATATTTAATAAATGATTTAATAATGGCAGAAAATTCATCAAAATCCCAGCAAAGATTTGAAATGTAAAGAAGGATCACACGGCGTATTCAATGAGCCACCTGCGCTGTGTCCACACAGTGACAGTTCTGATTGGATGAACCACACTCGGGGCTGTTAGCTCTGTAGGACATAAAGGCAAATTAGGGGGGTTTGGCTGACACCCTGTTGTGTGGCACACGACTGGCAGATGGTGACCTTTGACCTCTTGTCACCCCTGGCTAAGTAATCTCATCCCTAGTGGATGCAGTCTGTCCATTGTGTTTTGTCATGATCTATTTTGTCCAGGTGATGGACGGTGAAGTCGGGGTTTGAAAAACAAATCTTTCCTCCTAGTAAAACTGTCATGCGAGGATGATTTTATCCCGCCACCCATGCATTAATGTGGAGGATTTCCATGAACTTTTTTTTTTTTTTTTGCTGTTGTTTAAAAAGGCAGTTTTCCTGATTTAACTGCAATTAAATGCACCAATACACTCAAGCCACCAACCTCCATGCCAGATTATTTAACAAATCAATCTGTGATGCAGAATTGTGTGCACGTTATAGAAATAATGACTGGTGATATGATCCAATTCTTAAAAGCAGTGAGACTTCTTGTATGAGGGAATTGTGGTTCTCGAGTTCTACCAGTTTTAAACCTGTTAGACATGTCTTTAGTAAATGACGTCCACAATGTCATTGTTCCAGAAAGTCCTTCTCTTTCTTTCTCTTTTTTTAAATCTCATGCTTTATGGTGTGTTTTACAGTCGAAGCAGGTCCCAGGTGAACCCTGTGTGTGTGTGTGTGTGTATGTGATCTATATCTGTTCCAGCACCAGGCACAATGCAGCATGGACCGGAAAGATTAAAAATACATCAGAAACAAAAGCATAACAACAGTTCCTCAGCTTCTCTGTGTAATTAGATAAGCCTACAAGTCTAGAAGAATGTGTGTATCTTATGCATGAATGTCTTTTTTTTTTGTGAAAATATTGACAAGGGCACATACTGTTCTTGTAAACACTTAGAGGTATCGATTGCACTGGGTTTGTGCTTGGCTCAGTGAGAGAGAATGAGAAAGATGAGCTCTGAGTGAGATTTATGTGCCCAGAATGGAGGCAGGCTGGAACAGTGTTTGTGCGTGTGTGTGTGTATGTGTCTGTGTGTGTTAGAGAGAGAGAAAGAGAATCTGATAGAGACACAAAGAGAGTAAAAATGACCTAATTCTTACATACAAGATTGTAATGAAAGCGTGATGCGTGGGAAAGTGGGGACTATTTCAAGAGTACTACAAAAACTGTGAAATTTGAAATTCAAGCTTCTTTACACAAGAAAAACAGACAAATTTTATTCATTTAACAGAATGAAGAATGACTTGAAATGTAATGAAATACATATGAAGAAAAGCACTACAAAGGATTGGTCACAGATCCCATAAAATGGCAGGCAGTAGTTTTAAAGACATGTTTGCTGTTGAGAAAAAGGACATTTTTGCACCCACCCAATTTTGTAGTGAATCATCCAAGAGCTTAAATTCTGAAATGACATGGTTTGAGTGATCGAGATGCATTTGACCCCGTTCACATCTGTACTCAACCATGTCCACTTGAGATCCAATCATCCATGATGCATATTAATGCCTGGTGTAAATGGGGCCTAAGACCCCATATTTAACTGAACGTCATGTGATCATAAACAGATTTTTAAATGGTCAGTTTTTTTTTTTTTTTTACATTTGAAAAATACATCATTTCCAATCGGCTGGTCATATTGCATCACAGGGCAGAATAACACACCTGGAGGAAAGCGCTATCTACCCTCTTCCGCATACATGAGGTCACAGATGCCCACGATTGGCTAGTGTTACTGTGATTGACAGATGAGAGAGCATATGCCCCTCCCACCCCGAAAGAAAAGCATGGCCAGTTTTGCTCGCATGGCTCCTGGCCACGAATGGCTGGAGGGATCGTTAGGATTCAAAGTCGCAACCACCCAACAATAGAGCAAACACATTTCTGTTGCCCCACTCAGGAGCCCCAAAGTAGTGTGTTTTTGTTAGAATTTGTCCTAGTACATCTGTTGTTTGTCTGTTAATTATGCAGCCTATGTCATTGCATTACCACTCACATTAACATTTAGTAGTTTATCCCAGTTACAAGAACAATAGTCTAATAAAATTGTGTCCTTGCGTCTTAATTTAAACAATGTCTGGATTTTAAAGGAGAGCCACAAACAAACCAGAGGGAGCCCATGTTCTCTCTGCGTGTCCGTGTGGTTTTCCTCTGGCTTCTCCAATTCACTTCCACCTCCCAGACACATGCCGGTAGTTGGTAATGCTTATTTGCCCCTAGGTGTGAAAGAGTGTGTGTGTGTGTGTTTAGAGATTTCTTGATCATTAAGAGAAAAAAATATATACAATTTATTAGTCTATGTATTCTAACCAACAGTTATATGTCCATGCACAAAAAAAATGGAAAACCAGTGTTATTAATTGCATTAGTTTAATTAGGACACTGAAGTCAGAAAAAAAACACAATACGTTTGGTGTATTCAACAGACCAAATAAAGTCCAGATGGTCACCTCAAGCCCTGCTTACAAAAAAAAAAAAAAAAAAAAAAAGCTTTAAAATAAAGCCAGGAAGGGAGAACAAATCACTGAAGGAAGAAAACAAATATGTATCTTTTTCCTACACTGCAGTAAATTTTAACAAGCCAACAACATATACTGAACATATAGTGACTCAATTTATGTCATATTTCTCATTATGACATCATTATAATTTTTTTTTTGCTTCTTTATTCAAGTATTTATTTCCTAAAAATGCAAAATTTCTTCTAATGCAATTAGATGAATCAATTTCATGAAATCAGTTAAAATGTTTACAAAATGTTGAATCATCCTATAATTATTTTATAATAATCTTATCATGAGAAGTATTACATAAATTGGCCTGTATCATTGTTGGAATTGTACTGAACTCAACAAATGGCTCCTTGGTATTTTACAATGACAAATAGGTGCAGCATAAATAATAAATCTTACAAAGCAAGCCAAAAACAAACAAAAAAAAAACAAGGCAAAAACTCCATCACACCATTGCAATATAATTATTACAGCAAAGTTTTGGAAAAAGCATTCTCAGTTTAAAAAAACAAAAGCAACTTCCTGTCCAGTTGAGACACAAAATGATATGTACAGTGTGAGTGACGTTGGTACACAGTGCACTTTAACACACAGGCGAGTTGGTCTGATTCTTTTTTTTTTTTTGACTCGCTAAACTTTTCAATTCAGGATTAGTCCATCTGAAGTCTTTAGAAGGAGGTACAGGGTTGTAGGGTCATGATCAGTTTTTCATCTCTCTCTGTCCTTCTCTCTCATCAGATCGTGATGAAGGCTCCTTGGTCGCTGTTGGCCGATTCGGGTTCCACGCAGCGGCCGCGTCTCCGGGTCACCCTTCGCTTGCGGTGGAATTTAGCATAGCACCTGAGACCTTCACGTGCAAGAAATGCAACAGTTTAAGTCTCAGAGACTAGCAGCTACTAAATCAAAACACTTTGTTTATATCTTTGACTGAATAAATGTCACTAAAAGTTATATATCCCAGCAGTTCACATGTTCAGATGTGATATTCTGAGTGAAGATTCATTCAAACCAATCATTTAGATTTGTTGCTTTATCATACAAAATCTAATTTTCATATGACATTTTGTCCTATTGTTGTTGCTGAAATCACGTCTCAGCGTCACGCACATGTTAGTGACACCCACGTGTGCATTTTGAACCAAACATAATCTTCCAGGTATCAGTATTTGAGTTGAGGCATGGACATTTATTTTAGATTTATGATTCTTTCTTGTAGTTTCATACTAAAGACCAGGGAGCTGTACTACTTTAAACGAAGTGTTGTGAGTATTTTATGAGTAATTTGTGCATTTCTACCATTCTGCTTGACTTTTCTCCCTAATCATGTTACATTTTCAAAAGAAATAATCAGCAATGGCCACACCAGGTTCCGGCTCTTTGCAGGAAGTCAGATCAACTGGAGAAAAAACATTTTTTTCTAAACAGACAAAGTTTACAATAGTTTGACCAGCGAGAACAGTTTTCGAATAAATAACGACGTAGGGCATGTAAGTCAGTGCTGTATATATCTATAAACATGGCTGAAGCTGATGTTGTTGTTTGGACAGGCAAAGAAACTAACGTTATATAGTTTAATTAAGGAAAGCAACATCAAACATCACCACAGTTACTGACGATGAATGAATTCACAGTTCAGATGTTGAAATGAGGTTTCCATGGCAGCATTTTGATTAAATTATACTACAAGCATAAAGACATATATATAGACACATATATATAGAAAAAACTCAGTTCATATATATATATATGAACTGAGTTTTTTCTCTTCTTTTTTACTGAGTTTTTTGACATTCAGCTAAAAGATCCGGTTCAAAGAGTTGACTCGTTCATGAACGACTCATTCCTAACACCCACCTTCTTCGCACATGCAGTCGTCGTAGCACTTGTTGTTCAGACCACGGTTATGTGGCGTGCACTCGTGATGTCTGAGGTCACAGCAGGACCCTGAAATGATTCACAAAAGAGAGAGACAACTTTAGAAAAAAAAAATGCCTTTGGTCTGTTCAGTTCAGGCTTCTATGTGATGAATCTTGCTGCTGATTGGTCGGTTTGTGGGTGCACTGACCAGGCAGGCAGTCGAGGTGATGGTCACATGGCTCAATGTCATCTGCGCCCACGGTCGTGTTGCCACTGCTCATGTTCTTACTGCGCCGCTTGTCTTTGTAGAAAAAGTTTAAAAAAAAAAAAAAAAAAAAGTTCTTACTTCAGCAAGACGTCGGTGTTCAGTTTCATAAATCAATAACGACATTATGAAAGATGACTGTGTGTCTGCTTTCAATCTGCTGACAGTCGCATTGACCTGTAGTAATTAAAATATTTTTATTGATTTCTTCTTGTAAGCACGGCACTCAGGAAATCGAGAAGATTTGATTATTAACGAGCCCGTCAACCTATTTTTACGTAATTAACTTTACACCATTAGCTATCGCTTCTGTGGTGAACTCAGTATCGACTGAGGACGTTCTCGCTCACTCAGCCTCTTTTCCCCGTGAGTGTCTGGGGAGAAACTGTATCTAGCTAGCATCTAGCATTGTATACACCTAATTTAGTGAAGTATGGTGAAGAGTTGTCCGATTGGAGTTCCCCGACACCCACGTGGTTCTGATCAGCTGTAAAAAATTAGTTATTATAGCAGTTAACTATAATTAAAAGGTAGCTTAGAATCTATATCTCTTAAATGTACCTACTGTTCAAGTTCAAGTGTACCTACTGTAAATCCTAATCAAGTAACATTCTTTACCATTTAAAACCATTTTTCAAAGAAGCTTTAAACACAAATCCTCTCAGAAATCCTGTCAGATTAGTTCCTGTTAGTTAGCTAGTTACTTTTAGTGGTGAATATGATTTAAAATCTTCTCAAATCCTGCCAGGTTAGCTCATCTTACCTATGTGGATCATTTTAGCAAAAAAGCTTATAAACATTTATATTATGAAATAGAAAATCCTCTCAGAATTCATGACAGGTTAGCTTACTGTATGTAAACCAGCTGACTAGCTCCAGTCGTGAAGAAAATTCAAAACATTAGTAAATATGAGTTAAATATCATAAAAGAATTCCTGTCAGCTTAGCCAATATTAGCTATTTGGATCATTTTAGCATTGAAGATTATGAACATTAATTAATAAGAATTAAAAATCCTCTCAGAAATCCAATAACTCTATCAAGTTAGTGCATGTTAGCTAGCTAGTTTTATAGGCAATAATTCTGAGCATTTCTGAATATGACTTAAAATCCTCTCAGAAATCATGCCATGTTAGCGCATTAGTTTTAGTGAAGCAGATTATGAAAATTTATAAACAGGAATTAAAAATTAAAAATGTTCACTCATTTCAATCAGCCTGCTAGTTTTAGCAGTAAAAAATAAATAAATATAAATATAGTTTAAATATCATCATAGAAAGTAGAAGACAGGTTAGCACATATTAGCTAGTTGGATAAATTAACAGTGAAGGGTATGAATATTTACAAATATGAAATAAAATCCTGTCAGGTTGGCTTACGTTAGCTACTTGAATAATTTCTAGCAATGAAGATTATTAACATTTAGAAATATGACTAAAAATCCTCTCAGACGTGGTTCACATTAGCTAGCTAGCTAGCATTAGGATTGAAGATGAAAGGTTCAAAAACAGTGTCGTACCTTTTTTCTTGTTGGATGGCCAGCTGTCCTCAGGCTTCATGTCCTCGTAGTCTGTCCAGTCAAAAAGCGCCATGTTCAAAGTAGGCAACACTTCACCAAGAGCTTTTCCTCGAGCTGCATTCTATGTGCAAACACACACACACACACACACACACAAAGCCAGAGACTACGTTATTATATACAATAATATTATTGTAAAAAGGTCAGTGTTTAACACTGTAGTACCCGATCCACTCGTACCAGCACTACACAATAAGTGCATTTATACCACAGCGCTGTTAAATTCTCAGTTTTATAGTGTAGTTATTTAATGAAGAAAAACATGTAATTGTTGATATGGTGACGCTTTCCGTAAGGATATGTTTATTCAATATCTATAGAAGGAGTCTCCAGGGTCAATTCTGCTTCGCATCGGGCCGCATCACACCACCCCACCGTTGATTTCCTACAACAGCACATCCACAGTGCTTTATTCCTTACATGACGGTATGATAAACAGCAAGAGTCAGATCTTCCCATTTCATCATATAACATTGCGATGCAGTTGGAATCACGCTTCCTCGCTCTACATCGAAGTGTTAATTGAGTATGTTCAGTTTTGCTCCTGTGAGGCAAAACTCGAATTGCTATAGAGCTGTGAAAACCCGTCTTCTTTTTAAGTGTCAGAGCTGCCACAGGCATTCACAGCTCTCTCTCAAAAAAAAAAAAATCTGTGTATGCGCCATAAAAAGCTGTTGTTTAAAAGCACAAAGTCAAAATCTGAAATTGTTTTAAAATCTGAAAGCACTTTGCGAGTCACCGCTTCAGCGGTTTTAATGGCCTCCTGCTTTATATACCATGCGAGTTCTAATGCAGAGTTGATACCTTTTCCTTTAACGTAGCTCACACACACACACCTGTTTTATAACAGTATGTGCTTTTTTTTTTTAACCAAAATGACTTGAAATCCTCTCAGAATTCCTATCAGGCTAGCTTATCATATTCATAAATATTTCTAATATCCACTGCTAAAAATAGTCAGCTAGCTAACGTTAGCTAACCTGACAAGACTTCTGAGAGGATTTTAGTTCATATTCTCAAATGTTTTGAAGGTAGCCAGCTAGCTAACGTGAGCTAAACTGACGAGATTTTTATTTCAAATCATAAATGTTAATAATCCTCATTGGTTTTACTAGCCAGCTATATAATGTGAACTAACTGACAGGATTTCTGAGAAGATTTTAAAGTGATTTTCATAAAAATAATGCAGTAATGATGTGTGGCCCCGTTTGTGATTTTTTTTAGCATAAAAAGCAGTTTTCATTAGCAGTAATCATTATGAGCATACAACAAGAGTTAATGTTGAATCAGTAATCAGTAAACCTGTCACATTAGCTCCCCCTAGCTAGCTGGCTAGTTTCAGCTATGAATATTTTGAAAAGAAAATTCTCACAGAAATATTGGTACATTACTAACTGGGCAATTTAAACACTGAAGCTTAGTAACATTTAGGAATGTGACAGAAATGTTGTCACATTAGCTCATGTTAGCTAACTGGCTCATTTTAGCAAAAACAAATGTGAACATTTACAATTTATGACTTAATATCCAGTCATAAATGCTGCCAGGTAGCTCATGTTAGCTAGCTGGCTAATTCTGGCAGTAAAGAACCTGAATATGAATGAAAAATTCTCACAGAAATTCTGTCAGTTTAAATCACATTAGCTAGCTGACTATTTTAACAGTGAAGATTATGAATATTTGAGTGAATTTGATTTAATATCCTCTCAGAAATGCAAAAAGGTTTGCTCTTTAGCTAGTTTTAGCAGTGTTGATAATAAACATTTATAAATGAGTTCAAAATCCTCTCAGAAATACTGATTCTGTAAAAATCTTAGAAAGACGCGCCTGCATTCCCATTTACGGTCTTAAAGGCACGCCCACTCTGAGGTGCTCTTATTTTCACATGTTGACTCAAAGACATGCCTATGGAGCCCCTAAGGGGACATGGTGATGGAAGTAAATATGAGATGGGAGGAAAATTTACATTTTTTTAAGTGCTTTTGTGTTCACTCAAAAAACGTTTGCGTTCTTTGGGGGAATGCAAAAGTTTTGTGAGCGAACTCAAAAGCATTGAAATATAAATTTCCTCCCATTTCATATTTTTTTCCATCACCATGTCCCCTTAGGGCTCTGTACATGCCTTCCTTCCTTTAAATACACAAAACCGCAGTCTGCGATTCGAACTCCTAAGCTATAACAAATATGTTTTCTCAAAGCCAAACAAACTAGCAATCTGCTTTTGTGGCAGAAATGTCTGTGACATTTTCCAATTTCCATGCTCTGCCTTAAAAGAAAAAATGTGATATTTAAATAATTAACTTCTCATGGATGCTGGTGTGTGGGTTGATAGCTTTGTCAGTACGTTCTCCATACTTCTTATAAAAGTGTTTTGGGGTGGGGCAAAATATGAGTTCAGTTTGTCACTAAATAACCTCCTGTAGCGCTTTTTGGGCCCTTAAGATCAGGATAATTTACTAGTCTGCATAGATTGCAGTTTATAGTCTACATCTACATGTTCAGGGAGACTTTAAAACCACTAGCACTCCAGACAAGTTTAATTAATTACAGGGAGCTGTGTTGCTCTGGGCTCTTAATCTGTATGGCAGCACCGATCGAAGCTAAATTAAGGCTGCATATTCGAGGCACTGAACCCATATCTATATGAACATATCAGTCCCCCCAAGGGGCTATTATTCTATCATAACTCTCTAAGAGCTCATGCCTGCTTGTACCCAGCATGTTAAACAGAAACCAGCAGGGCTTAATGGTTCTTCAGCTTTAAAATAAAACTTCTGTGTTTGGCTATTGAGCTGTGTTCAGGACCACATGCAATATTTTCCAACAAATTTAGTTTCCAAAGTAATAAGTCATTTGAACACTATTAAGAAAGTATTTCTTTCTTTTTACTGACAAAACAAACAGACCCAATTTATCATAACTGCAACATTTAGGCTACTCAGTCATCGGGGGAAAAGCCAATTTCTGAAAGAGAAAAAGATTACAGGAATATGAAAATACATTCTAGCATCAAGTTAGTGTCTTGGAGGACACCAGCTGACAGGATTTCAGAGAGAAGTTTTAGTCATATTAAAAGATGTTTTCAAACTTCACTGCTAAAGTTGGCCAGCTTTTTCATTTTTTGACAGGATGTTTCATTTTCATATCCATAAATTTATCATCTTCACTGGTAAATCTAGCTAGCTAGCTGAGATGAGCTAACCTTGCAGAATTTCTGAGCGATTTTAAAGTCATATTCATAAATATTTCTAATCTCCACTGCTAAAAATTGTCAGCTAGCTAACGTTGGCTAACCTGACAAGACTTCTAAGAAGATTTTAGTTCATATTCACAAACGTTTTAAAGGTAGCTAGCTAGCTAAAATGAGCTAAACTGACAAGATTTTGATTTTATATTCATAAATGTTAATAATCCTCACTGGTAGTACTAACCAGCTAGCTAATGTGAGCTAACCTGACAGGATTTGAAAGGATTTTAAATTGATTTTCATAAAAATAATGAAGTCATGATGTGAATGTTTTTTGTATAATTTTGTCATTTTTTTGTAAATGTAAAATCTAAAACACACTCATAGAAACATAAAAGCAGCAGAAAAGAGGCTAATGTGAATACATAGCTATAGACATTTAGCTACTACTGATACAGACAAACGTTTCTAATATTATGGAACTATTTTTTCAGAATGAAAATAATGCAAATGTAAGATTTTCTAAACAATCTTATTGGTAAAAAGTAATTCTTCTCACTGCATGTAGCTCGTCCTGACTTTCTCCTAGCTTGCGAGCATAGCAGTTAACATGTGGCATTAAAAGTTACTCTTGAATTTAAAAAAAAAAAAGCCACGAGAAGACGAATTGATTAACTGCAATGAGGTAAACGGTAACCCTGAGACATTATGCATAAGATGTGTGAAGTTAAATGTGAGGACAATAAGACAATAATATATCATTTTAAAAAAAACTTTTTTCTCTCTCTCTGGTTGTGGTAATGAGTGTGTTTGTCATCCTCACTCTATGTAGAAAGGAAGCTAAACGTGCCATGGTAACCAAACATGAGCTTGATATTGGATACACAAATGACAACAAGCTTAATTGGGGAAAGCGACAGGAAGCACACACTTGACAACAAGCCAGTGGAGGAGAAAAGAGAACAGATGGTTATGAGGAGGAGGAGGAGGAGGAGGAGGAGGAGGATGGACGGACAAGCAAGCGAACGAGCGACACCTCTCTCCCCAGCACTGGTGTTGTTTGGCGCTCCCCTTCCCCCCGCCTCCATCCCAGCATGCACTGAGCTCATTTGGCCCATGTTATGAGCAGCAGGAGAGGCTCCCACATGCAGTAATAAAGAAGCAGAGGTGCTGCGCCACAGCCAATAAATCTACAAGATCAGGTCCCTCACACGTGGTGCACCTGCAGTGATGAAACAACCCAAGAATATTTACAGTACACTCAGGAACTACTGTGCTATTTTTTTCCAGCTACTTGAATGTGCTCTCCACAAAGTTTTGGAATCGAGAACATTTTTGCGTAAAATCACTGAACTAAAACTTCTAGTGCAAAATGTCAAGTGGCAAAACAAAACAGCATTCTTTGATCGCTTTTTCATTTGTAATAAAATCGCCAACTTTGTGCCCTTTTGTTTCAAATTTGGTATTTGACGAAACGCAAAAGAAATGTTCATGTGCAAATGTACTACTTTGTATATTCGGGCCAAAACGCAAAATGCTGAATGCACAGTAGTGGCCTAATGTATTTCATGTATAATACAAATCAGTACATTTTTAGTTTTATTTAGGTAGGGGAGAAAGACTGGCCCCTGTCTTGTATTTTCTTTGATTTGAATCAGGTTATGTAGTTAATAATCTCAGTAAGTGATCGTTTTTCTTCTTTTTTAGCTGATATTCAGCATGGTGGCCATCATTTTATTTTGTTTCAATACATGACCAACAAAAGCATCCTGATCTCTTTGTTTTATGTCACTGAGAAAAAGAGCATTACATTACATAAACAAAGCAAGTAAGGTAAAAAAAAAAAAAAAAAACTGCTATATTCTATACATGTAAATGATGTAACAGAAAACCAAAACTCTTTAAACTAACCCATTTAAATGGACACATCTTTTTTCTCGAAACACACATTTCACCATTTTCTGTCTTTCTCTATTCAACGAATAACAGCACCATTCAAAAACACACTTCATGTGGAAACACAGATCTCAGTAGTGTGGCAATGAACCAGGATAAATCCCTCCTAAAGCTCAGCATCCTATTGAAGTGAAAACCTTTCAAGGGCAGTTCGGCTGAATTGATACCTGTGGTTTGGTGGAGGTCGGAGCTCGGGTTGGTGAATGCTCAGGCATCGCTGTGGCTACCGGGATGCGAGAGGCGGGGCCTTCTGCGAGTGCAGCAGCTTCACGATTGGACAAGCGGGAATAGGCTTCATCTACGTCCCTCATCGGAGAGCCAAATCCTGTGCTGGGGTCATGGAAGAACCCTGAAAGAGCATTATCACATAATACACAGAATGCACGATTGTATTTAGTCAACAAATGGCAAAAACTGGATTTAGGTCCAAGTTGCATTCACAGCTCATCTAACTTAGAGACACCTCATGATGCCATTGGGTTATTTAAATGTAATTTAATGTCATTTTGTCATCCATGGGTTTCATATTTGTAGTGGATTGTGGCAGAAATGGTCAGAACAATGGAGTCAAGAATGTGGGTCAGGGAAATTCATTTGTATTTACATTATATCATTATATTTTGATGGTATGTTTGGTGTCATTTTAACACATTCATGGTGAACAGTGTGATTTCAGTAGCGACTTAAGCCACTGAGAGTGGGAATGTAATGTTTTCACAAGCTTGTTGTTTGGAATCAGTTATATTAACCTTGTAAATTGGAGTCAGATATTTAAGTAATACACTCATTTAACCTTCAACTGTGCCTGTTTCCTCCAGTGGTTTTAGGTTAGCACTGGGTTATGACCCCTAGATATCCTTATAACCCCCCTACTTTTCATTAAAATCTATGCATTCCTCAATCAGTACACAAGACGAATCTGTAGACACCTTGCCCATGTACTTTGTCCTTGCGTCCATGTCTCTTGCCGTCCCCTTGCCCATTTTTCCTGCCTTTGCGCTGGAACTCTCCTCCTTGATGCTGCTTGTGCCCTCTCGTGTGCCTTATGCCTCTTTCCCTACCCCAATCTCCTGGTCCCATTTCCAGCCGGACTGGGCTCAAACCCTCCAGACCCACTCCATCATCTTCAGACTGCAAAGATTTGTGGGAAAACAGGCCTCGTGAACCCTGCCTCCTCCAAATGCCTCCATGAAATGGCGCCTCCTCGTGATCCTGTACAGTTTTGCTGCCAGGATTCTCAGCGCTTTGTGAGGGAAGGGTGAGGGCTGCGAGGAGAAGGGTGAAGGGGACACACCAGGTGAGGGACTTCATTTTCACTCACAGCGCCTCCTGCTGATCAGACACACATACATGGTGTTACTAAGGAATTAAACTGACACAATGAGATGGAGCAAATGCATTTAAGCAGATGGCCCATCTGCTTAAATTGAAAAGCTCTAAATGGTGTATTTGGAGGAATTTAGGGCATAAACGTACACGGAACATTACAAACATGGATTTGGTTTGATAGAATCGTCATATTCAGTCTTAGACGTCCACATTTTTAAGAAATGGTCAAATTTAAGGACGAATGGTGGCTTGGGAAAAATCTTACCATCTTGCAGAGGTAAGTGCAAAAAAGCCCTAGTAAAAACGTTGTATGCTAACCAATGTAATAAGAACTTCTACTTTGAGTACTTCCAGTGCTAAAAAAAATCCCTCCAGAACTGATATTCATCTTGATAAACAATTTCAATTCAGTGAAGGTGGGCTGGGTGAAGAGTGACACTAAAATTTATATTTTTAAGCTTAGGAAAATATTTGTTAATTAAAAATTAAAAATTCTTATTTTTGTAACCATTATAACTCTTGTTATGCAGAAAAAAAACATAAAATGTAAACCTTTTAGCTAGGTAAGTAACAAGTTAGCATATTAATGTAATAGCGTAATTATCTGACCCATTTCACAAGAAGAAGAAGATGAAGGCTAAAATTAATTTTAGACTGACAGTCATTAAAACCGGCCACAGAAACAGCTGGAAGCTGTCACAGAAGTTAGTGAACAAATATAGCTAATTTAACTCAATTTTAGCTAACTAATGAGGCACAGTGCATTTTTCACTGGTTAGCATGGTTACCGTACATGATTTTTATATCATAATAATCAGATATTGTCGTATTTCTTTTGCCATTTCTGAAGATATATAACAACAGTATAAAATAAAGGAGGTACTCAAATAAAAACTTGCATAGAACCAAAGCTTAGACTGTACATCAAGTACACTTCTTCGTTCTCATCCTTTAGAAGCTGCTCCATAAGATCCCCCATGTTCCTGTCATTTGTTCCCACTGCTTTCCAAACTTCTAAAAACTCCTGCTACTGTGGTTTTGTTTGCTATAATGACTCGCTGGGAGCAGCAGTGTGGAGAATAGTTCTGAAAAACCCCACAGGAGGTGATGCAATCGAAATGGGTGCTATTCACAGAGCGATGCCATTCTCGCACCATTATTGGCTTTTAATTGGTATTGCAATGCTGTCGTTCAGATTCGCCTCGGAATACGCATATGAGCGATGTTATTGAAGGGAAATTTAAAGATGTGAAATTGCACAGCGGTGTAGACACGAATATAAATCCACCCCAGCTTGCAAATTCAAAATTCAGCCCAGGGACCATGTATTCTTCTATAAATTCTTCCTCCAACAGGGGCAAACAATATCCATCATTTTATCAGCTTGTTGGTTTGGCCACTCTGTTGTAGGGAGGTGGCCGGGCCACGTACGGGAAATCAATAGCAGTGGTGTATTGAGTTGCTGCTGTGCTGCAGGTCGATAGATAGACCAGCTTTTTCTCCATTGCGCGCACACACACACACACACACATTCATCTACCCTGTGTGGAGAGATGTGTATAGAGGACAGGTACCCAGGGGTGTCTTTCGAGGGCTATTTAAGAACTCATCGGTACAAAGAGCAGGAAATTGCATATGAGAAAGTGAGTATGAATAGTGCCAGGGGAAATTTTGCAATGCGGTTGCCGGAGTTTCTTTTGGGAATACAAGCAGAGTGTCCGTGTTTGTCTTCTACCAGCCGTGCACTTTTTCAGGACTCCAGAGCACAAAGGCAACAGCCACGATTTTCAGCTCAAAGGGCAAAATCAATAGCAGGACATAGACCTATAACCAACAACGGACGTAATTATACAAGTATTAAAAAAAAAAAAAAAAAAAAAAAAAAAATGAAACTCTTTGTATAGAAGGATTGTCCGTTAGAAATATCTGTATTATTATAATTCTTGTATTATTCCTGATATTCCCGAAAACCTCCACTGCTCAAGAAAAATACAAAACATAAAAGCCTTATTATATTTATATGTACACTCATTACACAGTTTGAAATTCATTCATTTTCAGTAAGCACTTTATCCTGGTCAGGATCTTGGTCGATCCGGAATCTATCCCTGGAACACTGGGCGTGAGGCAGGAATACACCCTGAATGGGGCGCCAGTCCATCACAGGACACCATATACACATATTAACACACTCATCCACACCTAGGGGGAATTTAGAGTCTCCAGTACATCTCCAAGCATGTTTTTGGGAGGTGGGAGGAAACTGGACAACCTGAGTGAAATTCCAAAGCGTAGGAAATTCCAAGGCACCGATCCCCCAACTGCTCCCTGAGCGCCGCAGCAAAAAAGGCTGCTCACTGCTCCGGGTGTGTGTTCACGGTGTGTGTGTGTTCACTACTGTGTGTGTGCACTTGGGTGGGTTAAATGCAGAGCACAAATTCCGAGTATGGGTCACCATACTTGGCCACACTTCACTTCACTTCACAATTAGGTGTGAATGAGTGTGTGAATGATGCCCTACGATGCCCTGGCATCCCATCCACGATGCTTGTTTGCAGTGTTCTCAGGTTTGAGGGCAGGCTCAGGATCCACTGTGAAAATGACAATGATAAAGCACGTACTGAAGATTAAGAAATGAATGAAAAAATTTTACAATTATGTATTTACGCAATCATTTTTTGTGTCATCTTTTGAAGGGTGCCAATAATTTCGGAGTTGACTATACATGTACAGCCTATTGGCACTCATATATAGTAGTAGTAGTAGTAATTCTCTAAAATTATGCTCTATCATTGCTACTGTATTAAGTTCCTAAATAAGTAAATAAGGACAGCTCTTTATACTGATACTTGTAAAGAACTATGTAATATTTGGGAAATCTTTTTCTTTTTTTTCCGTAAACATTACTCGCTTGTAAACTCTGTGTTTTGGACCCTACTATATGGTCTGAAGTTTCATTCATAATTTAGTGACCGCTGGCTGTATCTCGAGTTATGAAAAATGAACCAAGCAGCTGTGATATACAGCTGGCTACAGTCATACAACGAAAGAGAAGGATCTGGAGATCTAGTATATTTTTTATTATTCACATCTTTCAATGGTATACGCTCCCTGAACAACTAAAAGATGTTTGTGTATGTGTGTTATTTTGGATTGCAGCATATAAGGAACAAAAATTCCATCTATTCTGTGCTGACACACTTCGACCAGATTGTAAAGCTCAGCAGGCAGCAGCAGATTTCATACGTTATTCAACAAAGCAGGATAACAATGAGGAGGTTTGATGGAAATTCTGCAAAATAAAAAAAAAAAAAACAGAATCACAAAGTGAATCTATTCTGCAAAATAAATAATATATGACTATATACAGTGTACACGACATGGGTTGTGTTAAGATACAACGCTGCATTGCTTCAGCTTGGGGAAAGAATTATTTGACAAGCGATTGCAGGAGAGATGTGAGGCGCACGAACTCAGTGATATCTATAGTGTATGAGGATCAGAAAGTGAGCCAAGGAGCTTTGACACACGCTGAGAACGTCACACAGCATGGTGGCTCGGCATCTGCTGCAGTCCATTGAGTCTTCCATTAAAAAGAACCTGACACTAGGACAGAAAGTACCACGACACGTAAAAAAGGCAAGATGATCCTGATTGAACACATGAGGTTCTTTCACCAAAAAAAAAAAAAAAAAAAACAGCTAGAACTTGGCTTTCACATCCAAAATACCACTAAATCACAGGTTCCACACACAGATCTGAGATCGAACTGTGGTTATAAAGAAGGAAGAGCCCACGTTTTAAAAAGAAAAAGAAAAATGTGACATTTCCAGAAACTTCATCAGAGCGAACTAACAGCTAGCACCACAAAGGGTTCTTTGCTTGGTGAACCCCCAAAGGAGAGGATTTCCATTACAATATGATAAGTGAATCCATAATCATATGCTCAACAGAAAAAAGGGTTCCTCACTGATTCTTTGGATATTTAACTATTATAGATTCAAGGAATCCTTATGGGGTTCTTTGTATATTAAAGGGATCTTACCATTCTGTTTAGGAAAACACTGTTGTATGGTTTTACATAAAACCTTTAAGAGTTCCTCCAGAGGGACAACAAAAGAACCCTTAAGGCTTTTAGACTTGACATTTAAAAAAAAGAAGTGTAGTAAAATGCTTTACATGATGAAATATACTTGCAGGCTTGGTAAGAAAGGATTCCCCAAGGGTCCTTTGTATAGTTAAGGGTGCTTAGCATTCTAAAAGGGTTCTAGTTTGGAATGTTTTCTACAACCTTTAAGGGTTTCTTCAGAGAGATGACCAAAAATTTTTTTCCTTTTTTTTCCCCCTAAAAGTGTGCTTGGAAACACTTGTTGTAAGGACGTACGTAGAGTTTTTATAAAGATTTCTTTGGTTTGTCAATCTGGGGGGGATTCAAAGCTTCAAAATAGAACCACTTAGCTAGAACCATCAGCCATCCAAAGAACCCCTAAAGAATCATTTTTTCCCCTAAAGTCGTTTACAAATACGAAATATCTTTGAAGTAAAAAGTACTCCTTGATGGTTGTTTGTGTAGTTAAGGTTTCTTAGCTTCCTAAAATGGTTCTAGTTTGGACCCCTTTCTGATCGCTAAACAATCTCTTGTATGGTTCTTTATAGAACCTTCAAAGGTTCCCTCAGAGGGACAAAAAAAGATTTGACCTTTTTTGTAAAAGGGTATTTGGAACGCTCTCTAAATAGGAAACATTTTGTTGTAAGGATCTACGTAGAGTTTTTAAACCTAGAACTTTAAGGCTTTTCTTGCTTTGTCAATCTGGGTGAGATTCAAAAATTTTACAGTAGATCCACTTAGCTAGAACCGTTAACCATCCAAAGAAGCCCTAAAGATCTAAAGAAGTGTGTGTGTGTGTGTGTATGTGTGCTCTTTTGGGTTCTTTTTAGAGTGTAGTAATGTTATTTACGTAGTGAAATTTCTTTGCCATCTTAGTATAACTTGGAAGTGGATTACTTGTACTTTGAACAGTTAAGTGTTCTTAGCTTCTTAGAAAGGTTCTAGTTTGGACCTCTTTCTGATTAATAAGCACCCTGTTGTAGGGGACTGCTTATAACCTTTAAGGGTTTCCTCTTTAAGGATTCTAGACTCCTCTCTTGTTGTACTTGAACTTTTAAGATTTCCCTAAAGGAGCCAACCAAACCAAAGAACCCTTTGAGGTGGTCGATGAACCTTTTTTTTTTTTTTTTTTTAAAAAGTGTGGTACAAACTGGTGAAAAGCAGGAAACACAGTACTGCAAAGAAAGGACCTAGAACCCTAAAGCTTGTCAATCTAGGGGAGGTTTACAAAGCGAGAACCATTAACCATCCAAACAACGCCTAAAGAATCCTTGCAAAAGATTCCTTGAGGGCTCTTTTGGATAGTTCTTCAGTTCCTAAAGGGGTTCTGCTTCTGTAAGTTGCTCTGGATAAGGGTATCTGCTAAATACTGTAAACATAAATGTATAATGTACTTGGAACCCTCTGCAAAAGACAAGTGCTAGGGTTCTGTGTACACAGTGGGACAAACTGGACAGGTCAGTTGGACAAACAGGTCAAACCCATGAAAAACAGCACTGCAAAGAATGGTTAAACCTGGAACCCTTAAGCTTTCTTTGGTTTGTCAATCTAGAGGAGGTCCAAAGGTCCACACGAACCCTTATTTCTAAGAGTGTATAGTAAAATGATTTACAGTTCCTACTTGGAACCCTGTGTGGTACGGTTCTATGTAAGACCTTTAAGTGCTCCCCAGAGGGAAATCCTGAAGAGACATTATGTGTGTAGCAGGGTGGTGCTCTTTAGGTGAAAAGTGAGAACATTAATCACCCAACAGCAGAGATGATATTAATGTCTAACGTCTTGAAAGGGAGGTTCCTTGGATTTGAATCCTGGACGCATTAGAACAGAGGGTTCCTAAAGAATATTTGTACTTTCATAATTTTTAGTGATATAAGAAATATTGTCTTTTGTAACTTTTCTATTTAATCTCACAGCTCAGATGTTTGAGTAGAGTCTCATTCATTTTCCTTGTATGACTGTACTAGAACCCACCACCACCACCACCCCCCCCCCCCTACATTTTTTTAAAGCACTCACTGGAGAGCAAATTTCAGAGTCTCCTTCTCAGAGAGACAAAGAGAAAACATGCTTCGGCAGAGGGCCAATTTCACAGTCAACAGCTAGGCTACACCGAGTGGACAAGCATGACAAATGCACTGAGGGCCCACCACAAAGGCGGGACACACAAAGCTGAGACAAATGTGCTGATAGAGTTAGGAAAGATATGATTTGTATCAAGTGTGTCAGTGGAACCTTCAAAGGGTTCTGACTGAAGCTCTTTTTTGAAAATGTACTTGAGATTAAGTTTCCCAAAGCATTGCAGTATCAAAATAATAGCTAAATGATAGAGTGAGCATCACACTGAACTCTCTCTCATTCTCTCTAATAGTTAAGATGGTCCTAACAAAAAAAAAAATGTGTATGTAAAAGTGTATATTTTAACATTTATATTTTTCAAATATAAATACCCATAGGTCAATGTGTCAGCTTCTAAAAATGTTTTTTTTGAAATAACAATTTTAAAACTTTTAGAGACAAAATTATTTTATTAAGATGCCATTTTATTACCAAACAGGTAAAAATAACAAATTATTTTTTTATAAAACTTTTTGAATGATAATGTCACAGCTCAACAAAATAAAATGTATAAAATATACAGAATTAAATTTTCTTTATATTATAAGGTTTTCCTCACTCTTTCTTTGGATATGTAACAATTATAGAGTTCTAAGAAAAAGGGTTCTTCTAAGGTTCCTTAAGGGTTTAAAGACCTTAGCTTTCAAAAAGAGTTCTTGTTTGGGACTAGGGTTCCTCTTAGCACCTTTAAGGTTTCCCCCAGAGGGACAGCCAATGATACCTTAAGTTCTCTAGATTTTACAAATTTATTAAGAGTGTACACGGAATCATCTCTAAAAAGAAATAATTGATTGTAAGTTTCTACATGGACTTTTGAATGGTTCCTCTATTGGAACACACCATTTGCGGTTGGTGGATAGAACCAGAAAACACTGCAGTGCAAAAAAAAAGGTTAAAGACCCCTAGAACCCTTAAGGTTTTTTTTGTTGTTTGTTTTACAAGCTATGGGAGGTAGAAAGATTCAAAGTAGAACCACTTTAGAAAGCTAGAACCATGAACCATCCAAAGAACTCAGGAAGAACCCCTTGTAAGAGTGCTGTAATGTGATTTAAACATCTTTGCAGTCTTAGTAAAAAGGATTCCTTGATATTTCTTTGCTTCTATAAGGTAGCTTCCTAAAGGGTTCTAGCTTGGAGTCCTTTCTGAGAGGTAAACACTCTGTTCTGGGGGCTACAACTAGAACCCTGAGGTGATGAGGTTTTACATGGAGTTCATTAAGGGTTCATTCAGTGGAATAAAGCAAAAAAAAAACCTTTAGCGTGGAAAGATGGAACTTTTTTTTTGGTACAAACAGTGCAAACCTGGAACCCTAAAGGCTTCAGTTCAAAGGTTCAATGTAGAATCACTTATAGGAGCTAGAACCCTTAACCATCCAAAGAACCAAGAGCGGCAATGCACTTTTGTTGAAATATCATTGCAGTCTATGTAAAATCGTTTCCTTGACGAGTTCTTTGGAAGTTTCTTCATTTCATAAAGTGGTTCTAGCCTTTTAAAATGGCAAACCCTGTAGAACCTTAAAGGGCTCTCCCAGAAGGCCTTAAGTGTGTACATGTTTGGTATACGTTAGGTCAAAATTGAGGTCATTACTTGAACCCTTTCTAAATAGGAAACACTGTTTTTAGGTTCTAAAGTGTTAGTTAAAAGAACAAACCAAAAGAAGTCTTCCGTATTTTCTCATAACTGCTTCTTTTTTGTAGAAGTTCACTTAAAATTGAGACAGTGTTGAGGTAATGCATGAAAAATGTCTTGTAAATCCTTCTGGATTTATTAAAATCATGTTCTGCAAATGCTTAGATTAAATCCCTCAAACATGCAGAAAGGTTATTAGACCCATGAGAAAATAGAGCTGTCGCATCTCCTCGGACTATAATCGGGAATTTCACACCACTTGCTTCAACTTTTGCCAGCTCCGAACGTGTCGAAAGACTAAAAGCCCACGGGGAACAGCTTAGGTGTCAAAATTGCCATAAGGAGCCCATCTGTTGCCAAGACGATCAGGAAGAGAGACAAGACGAGGAGCGAGAAAACGACAGAGACAGAAAGAGACAGAAAGAAAGAGGCAGGATATTTGTTACAACAGATGTAAAGCGAGATCAAACGACACCGTGTCACAGCCGCCTGGTGGGATCCTGCAATCAGACGGAGCACTGGCAGAGTGCGGCGTACACTAACAGCGGGGGAACACACACACTAACACACACACATATACACTCCAAAGTTTTGCTAATCACCACAGCCAGAAAGAGGCCAGAGCCAACATTAAACAACATTAAACCATTCCCTATTTATTCCTCCTTCATCCTGGTCAGGATTGTGGTGGAAACGCAGCCTATACTGGAATACTGGGCATGAGGCAGGGACACATCCTGGATGGGACGCAAGAAACACACTCATTCACAGCTAGGGCCAATTTAGAGTAAATAAGCAGGAGGTAGGAGAAAACTGGAGAACCCTGAGCAAACCTGCTGTGGGAAAATGCACAGAAACTCCACCCAAGCTCAGGCTAGAACCGGGGAACCATGTACACTAGGTAGCACTAAATTAGCAACAAATGAAGTGTGTGAAGTCACTTTAAATGGTATCATGTAACAACGGATCATTCGATTTCATTAATATTGAGTAAACCCGTTATTGAACGCTATCTCCTGTGCCAATTGACTAATGATGTTTTTACACCAACCTTAGACATCTTGCTAGTTTGGTTTATTTTGAAGTCTCTGTCCCCATCTGAGTAAAACAAACCATGGTTCATTAAATTTCTAGTCCGCCATAAATCTGAACAGACAATTTCTCATTTTAACCAACGAAGCTTTTTCTATGAACAGATGTTTCCACAAGGGTTACCGAAGGTCAGAGGAAGCATCAATAACCACAAATGAGGGACGTGCCATGAGGGAGATATCACTTCCCTCGGACTAATAAGACGCCAAGTCAGGGTCAGGTCAGCAATAAGTTTTGTAAAATTGCACCTACAATTTTTTTTAATCCACAAACTGAATGATAATGTAGCCACCTCACAGCAACAAGGTCCAAGGGTTTGATCCTGAGCGTGGGTGTTGAGTTTCACATGTTCTTCCAGTGTCTACGTGAGTTTATTAAGGGTTCTCCAGTTTCCTCCAACCTCCCAAAAACAATGTCAGTAGGTGGAGTAGCGATGCTAAATTTTCCTGTAGTGCGCGTGTATGTGTGTGTGTGTGAGTGCATCCAGGTTGTATTGCCGATAGGCTCAGGATCCACTGTGACCCTGCCCAGGATAATGTGCTTACTGAAGATGAATGAATGAATGGTGAAATGGTTAATAAAAATTAGTTTTAAACATAGACGGTTTACACTCTAGTTCTTAAAACAACCAAATTTGAGCACTTCTGTCCCATCAACCATTTCTGACATTTTCTTCTCAGATTTCTTGATTATTGACCGGTTTTCGTCTTCAACAAAATGAACACTGGTACGTTCCTGAATGATCTGAAGAAGGAGCCACATTGTGACTCTTTGAGAATATACAAACAGGGTAATTTTGTCGCTTTATTAGCTGAGAAATGGTGCCATGTGGGGCGGCCTGTATGAAACACTGCCACTACAGACAAGAGAATGATGAACATGGACACCCCATGCAACCCCCCTGTTGTCCCACCATTTGTCTTGGCTAAGATTTTGGCAAATCCACAGCTCTAGTGGCAGAGGTTCTCAGTTCAGCCATATTTTCTTGTGTTTCAATTCCTAAAATTTCTAATCTGGGAAATTTCTCTTCCACCACTTTTAATGGGCATGAACAATAACAATGTGCACTCTGAAGAGAGCATAGAACCTCTGTGGCCATGACAAAAATTTCCCACACAAAATTCCTTGGAAGTCTGAAAATAAAAGCAGCAACAATTGATCCCGTTGTCGAGGTCAGTAGAGACGGCAGAGCTGCTGCGCTGTCAATGTCTGAGTCCATATTGAAAGATTCTTTCCCATAAAATCATCCAAATATATACAATAGATACAGATAACATACTACGTTTGCTACATTTGCACACCGCATCATATCTTCTTTAAACGGGAAATTTCAGCTATATGAACATGAACATCTCTGCTTCAGAGATTTCAGCAAAATGTCTGACAGAAAAGAAATGATTTTACTTTTATACCTTGCGTTTTGTTTAACACTGAAATTAGACGTTGTTGTAATCTCATTTTGTACTGTTTTGGATTGTACAGCATTAGAGCAAGATAAACATGTTGTATGTCAAAACAGGAGGTTCAAAATTGCTGGATAAAAATAACAGTGATAGTAAGAAAAGATATTCAGTAAATGTATAAATGTACTCTGGTCAGGATTTTTCGAAAATTAGTGGACAGCTAGTTTTGGTGAAATCCAGCCAAATATTGCTCAGCAACAAGGCCAGTAATTCACTATTCAATCAAATAAATTATAAGTAATACAGCAAAAAACAATATTTTATTTTAAATATTTAAATGATATACTGTATATTTTTAATATTTCTCTCTAAGTATGAAATAAGAACATCAGTAAAGTCAACTATTATCAGCTATAGATGTTATACACTAAAACATGGTGTCATATATTATCTGTATATACTAGATGGATAGATAGATAGATAGATAGATAGATAGATAGATAGATAGATAGATAGATAGATAGATAGATAGATAGATAG